>JACCID010000458.1:0-61962 GCA_018906775.1 Sycophila sp. Sp_5
GTGCGAACCCACAATTTTAATCCTAACAGCCTGAATGAGTTCTTTTCTGGGGTGTCTTATTCCCCCTTGAGAGCGCACATACAGCGCTCTGAACTTCCTAAATTCAGCAAGCGAAGAGGTTCATTTTTAAACCTATTAGCCTGAATGACGTGATCATGCGATCTCTCATTTCTCATCGCAAGCAAGGGGGGAGGATGAGATCCCCAATCTGTTATTGTGAAGGCTCTTCCACCATAGGAGAGCTTTTAGTGGGAATATTCAATTCGTCCTTTGCCCTGGGAGTTTTTCCGGAGGCTTGGAAGAGGGCGCGGGTTTATAGCGTTGCAAAGGGCGCAGCTCCGGAGTCACCCTCCGATTTTCGTCCGATTGCACTGCTCTGCTTCCTCTCTAAGGTTCTGGAAAAGATCGCTCATGACCAGATCACGGAGTACCTTAATCAAAATAATTTAATGGACCCCTTCCAGACCGGCTTTCGTAAACATCATAGCACCCAAACAGCACTGGTAAAGTTAACGGATGACGTGCGCATGGCCATCGACAGAAAGAACGTCACCTTTCTTCTGTTGTTTGACTTTAGTAAGGCTTTTGATACCATCTCGCATCCTAAGCTGCTTTGCAAGCTGAAGGATATGGGTTTTTCCAGAGCAGCTCTACTGTGGATTTAAATCATATTTAGAAGGCCCGCTCCAGATGGTTCTTTCCAATAAATATGGAAACTCAGAATTTATAGAAACCAATCTGGGAGTTCCACAGGGATCTGTCCTGGGACCCCTATTATTTAGCCTCTATGTCAATGACCTGCGTTACGAACTTGACGGACTCACTGTTAGTTACATTTTCTATGCAGACGACCTTCAAATCTATCTTCACACTACCAAAGACAGACTAGCTGAAGGTGTGGCTCTACTATCTCTTGCGGCACAGAAGGTGGCTGAATGGGCATTGCGCTGTGGATTAAAGCTCAACACTGGCAAAACTAAGGCTATCTTCTTTGGTTCCAAGAGGGAACGTAAACGACACTAGAGAGTAGATCCTTGCCAGGAGGTTGAGCTGAGAGAAGGAGTGTTTATCCCATTCAGTAGCGAAGTTACTAGTCTTGGTGTTGTACTGGACAGCAAATATAACGTGGAAACCGCAAATTGATTCCGTTACCAAAAAGATCAAAAAAGCCCTATATAGTTTGCGGTTTATTAGGGATTGCACCAACGAGGAACTCCGTAAGAGATTAGTTGAGTCACTTGTCCAACCACATCTGGACTACTGCGCAGTTTTGTACTCTGACGCAGCCGATGAGCAAAAGAATCCGACTTCAGAGGTTAAGCAATTCATGTGATTGAGATATTTTACGGAGTTAGGAGGGATGATCACATCTCACCCTACAGAAGACGCCTGGGGTGGCTCAGAGTCGACTCTCGCAGACTTGTACTTTACAGCGCTGCTTCTTTATAAAATCATTCGGATGCGAGAGCCAAGCTATCTCGCGAGTCTTATTCTCTGCGCATGTCCCCAGATCTTCTGCTAGAGGTGAGCCGCAGGAACCTAATATACCCAGAGTGAGCACGGAAACTGGAGCCAGGACATTCCAAGTCCAAGGAGCACGTCTGTGGAACTCACTTCCCACCCAGATCCCGCCACCTGCCATCATTTTTTGCGTTTAAGAGGGTGGTTTCGCCAATATTTATTCGGGCTTGACCCTTGACCTCCATTGCTGGTCGGGCTTCATGGCACCGGTATTTTAAAACAATAAATTATCACAGTGGACTACTTACTTATTTATTTATTTATTAATTCGTGTATATGTACTTATTTATTTATTTATATTTATTTATTTATTTATTTATTTATTTATGTACATGTACTTATTTATTTATTTATTTATTTATGTCTATGTACTTATTTATTTATTTGTTTATGTATATGTACTTATTTATTTATTTATTTATTGTACCTGACTGTGATATTTTATATCTAATGACTTAATTTCTAAGTAAGTGAGTAGTATTATGTTTTGACTGTGATATCTTATCTGTGATATCTGATTATAGACTGTGATATCTTATCTATTGAAGTGATGCAATCTGTACAAATTATCTATATTTATAAGAGAGGGAGAAGGGAGGGGGATAAGGGGGGAGTGACTGCGAAGGAGGGAAAGGTAAAAATGGAAAGAGGGGAAAGTAAAAAGGAGAGAGGTGATAGCGATGCGAGAGAGAGAGCCCGAGCACAGCGAGCGAGAGCTAGAGACGAGAGAGTAGAGCCGAGAGCGTCGAGAGAGCGCTCGCGCGCGCAGCGCCCCCCTCCCCCCCCGAGAGAGAGAGCAAAAGAGAATAAACGAGATAAGACGAGAAAGCGCACTCCTACATCACAGAGACCAAGAAATGATACCGAGAAACGCGAGAAAAAGAGTAGCGCCCCAGAGCGCAATAAGGACCCGGCCACCGATCCCTACATCGCGCCTCAATTCCGCTCAATTGCCCGGGCAGCCCTCCTCTCCCTCCCTCTCTTCCCTCTCCCTCCCTCTCCCTTCTCCCCTCTCCCTCTCACTTCTCTCTCTTCTCTCTCTCTCTCTCTCTCTCTCTCTCTCTTCACACACAACACACACCAACACACACCACACCACACACACACCACACACACACACACACACCACACACACACACACCACACACACACACACACACACACACACTTCTCGTTAGTGAGTAAGAAAGAGGTCCGCCCGGAAAATTGACCCGGCGCGATAAGGCGCCTAAACCGGCATAAAAATATGCTTCACTTTAACCAGCACAGGGATTAGAAAACGACGCTTTACCTGACAACGCCCGCCTATTGCAGCTCTCCAGCATTCTTACATTAATTTCAATTTAATTTTATTGAAAATTCGCTCCTTAGACTGCTGTCAATCCCGTCTACAAAGAAAGTAACCATCTTCGGTCCCCTCACTCCGATGACCTTTGGAAGCGGTACCCCTGTGCCGTGGCGGCCCGTCCCTAACGCACATAAAGGAATTCAGGCTGCTAGAGAGTAGGCGTGAGGGAAACAAATGCGTTCCACCTCAATCTACCACCTCACCCTGGCGTCGCGTCATGATAGTTAGGTGGAAAAATTGGAAAAATTTGTCATCGATATCAAATACTTATTATTACAGATAAATTGGGAGTGATCGATTTTTGTTATAAAGTTAGCTTTTGTTCAACATCGAATAAATCGAGATCATACTATTCGTCTGTAATTGTACATATATATATTTCCTTTAATCCGATAAATCATTAGATCTTAAAACCCTAACCCTCGCGCGCTGACTGCCCGATTCCTAATTACCACCGCACGCTTACACCTAGACTCGGATAGTTGAGTAAATACAATAAATTAAAAATAAAGTCCTTAGTTAATAATAAATTCGCTTAGTCAATTAAATAAATATATAAGAAATAAAACTACACACAAATTAATTAATGACAAAACACTTCTTATAAACCTTACAGACGAAAATTTCAAAAAGCAATGTAGATTATTTTAACATAAAATTACAATAATTCTTTAAACATTAACTGTTCTAATTTCTTTACAACCAAATTTACATTTTTAATACCTATATTACGGTAAAATTAAATATTGAAGTAGTTATCAAATTTTAAATATAAAATTTAAATTATAATTTTAACAATGATTCAAATAAAATCTAGATTCAGAATATAATACAAATTTGTATATTTGTAGAATAACCAATTCCTATGATAAAGATCATCATTTAGTTATACGTTAGCCATTAAAGATTAATGTTTAAATAACATGTATTTCTGCAATGTATACATCAATTTAGCAAAGAAATAAGACCACTACAAGATGAATCATTTAAGAGAAAGACATCAAAACAAAATTATAGAAATAAACAAGCTAAAGAGAAAGATGTTATATCTCGTGATTCATTCAGCCAAAGTACAGATATTTTTCCAAAATTTGCCTGGATCTTACTGTTAATTTAACAAGTTAAAATCTGGACATCAATAGTTTACTTTTAAGACGTTACAATTAAAATGTTTATACAAAATTAATAAAATGAATTTAAGATGCTTATTAAATAATAATTAGCAATTAAAAAAAAAGGAAACGTACTAATGTCAAATCTATAGACGAAGTTAAAAAATCCTTCATTTTTATAAACAAGATAAGCAATAAACTCCTTTAAAATACAATAATCTATCTAGAACCAATACATATTTTATATAAACTTGTATATTTAAACTTTATCTAACAAACTAATAACTAAATCACCGTATATATTAAATAAATAGGTATTTAAGCAAATTAAACTGGCACCTTAATATTATAATTAAAACTGCAATTTTTTTTGTAATGACTTAGAATTCAATTTCTATTACTTTTTTGTTTATTATTTGTCTCTGCGGAAATTAAATAAACAAGATCTATAAATTTTCTAATAAGAATTGAAGTGGGAGAGGCGGATGGAGAGCAAAAGAGAATATCGTCAAGTACGTCGCTACCCTCGCTCCTCCGCATCACTGCTCGGGCCCCATCGCCGTCACCGCCCTATGAACTAGACGCCCCCACCACTTTTCCCACTCTGACACTTGACGATTTTTTCGCGCGTCTAAATCAATCAACGACGGCTGATGGCACCCGTAGTGGGAAGATCCGGACCTCAGGCCTTAATAGGGATCGCATGCACTGCCAAAAGCAGTTCTACTAGGATTCTTCAGTGACTCAGTTCTGGCCACTGCTTCTTCGAGGGTCCAATTCCAAGGAAAAGTATCTGCAAGCCTCTTTCTCTTTTCTTTGTAGACTCCAGCCCCTTTATTTTCCATAAAAGTTTGTCTTGTTTGTTTTCTTCATTTCTTTCAAGCGTCTCATTTTTGTATAATCTTAAAATATGGCCAGCATCGCACAGCTGCACTTGTATTTGAAGATTTTTCAGACAAATCCCTTGCCTTCTTTCCTTAACTAATAAAAAAGATACAGGTTTACGCCTAGATTCACGGTATAATTGACATTAGATTCCTCACTCTCTATTTCATACAAAAATAAAATCCAAAGAAAACAATCCTTACTCGGTGTTGTTCATTAGCCGCGGCTAAAGCAAATGTAACCGGTAAAAAGAGGGTCGACCTTTTGTCACTCTCTCGGCGTTTCATCATACCTGGATGTCACAATTTCTTCTGGAAAATTACAAAAGAAATTATCTCCTCCAAAATGGTAAAAGCTTTACACAACGTCAGACTTTCATTAAGTTTAAAAAATTTTCAAATGAACTTCAAGGTCAGCCTTGACCTATGACCTGAGTATATGTTTCGTCGTAAAATTTCCCGCTCTTACGATTGCCGTTGTCAAAAAAAGGAGCTTCCAACTAAAAAAAAGCTGACCTTGAAATGATCGTCAAGGTCAAGCCCAAGATCAAATCCAAGGTCACCGTTGGATTCCTTGTTAAATTTTACTGCGTGAGTAACCTCCTTTATTTATAAAAATATTGTAAAATGGGAATTTTTTTATGGAAATTTCGTTTCTTTTTGGATACCCTGTATGTTACTTAAGTAGTACGATGTGCTTCATCCAAATTTGAAGTTTATTAAAAAAAAAAAGTCAAAGAAATGATAACCCCGAATATCTATGTAATTGTGCAGAGCCTCACGCGGAAACTAGATAGGACCTAGTCCCACGGAAAGATGCAAGGAAAATCAGGACGCAATACAAGCTACAGCTAAGATCCCGTAATTCCATTATCCCTGTAATGCCTTACCCTCCCGAAACTCAATTTAGTTAAAGACTTGTTAAAGCACTTCAAAAAGTTAAGGTGTTCTAAAAGTCAGATTTTAACAACTGCCAATATGTCATTGCACACATGTAAATAATCATGAAACTAAATAAATAAAATAAATTAAGTAAAACCAAGACATAGTTGCCCTTCGCCTTGATAGCATCTGCCACTATAAAGTTTCAAGTCAATGCATCAACGAAATTTACATCTTGTACGCTATGAAGACATTGGTTTTCATTCAAATGCCATTTATTAATGCGTTGATATATAGCCTTGAAACTTGGATAGTGGCAGGCGATAGTAAAATGAAAGTCAACTATGTCTTGCTTTCGCATAATGTTTTATACAAAAAGTACTTTTATTATCATTCAGTCTGACTCACATATACATATCACTATCTGACAGCACTATTAACTGTCAGATGGCTACACGTGTTTGCTGGTAGTTGTCGCCGATCAGCAATGCAATTGCATTGATAATAAAACAGTAATCACTAATCTAATTGTTGCTATACTGCAGTTACAAGTCAGGAAAGAGTGCAAAAGATTTGCCTCGTATTTATAACTAGTGTAATCCGCCCAAATATGAGTATCGAGAAATAGGCACTATTTAGACGCTCTACTTGGCGTCGTAGGACAAATACGTGCTAATTTTTAAATAAAATAATAATTGATAATATAAATTAATCATTATTTAAATTTGTAAATAAACTATTACATGTAAGCTATTTTTCGAAATTTTCTATTTTAATTTTTCATTGTTTTTAATTATAAAATCAATTTCCAATTACCTCAACATGATATATTTTACATATACTTATCAAAATTTTTAATATAATATAAATATATACTTATAATTCATGGATATTAATTTTTCTAGACAACTATGTAATATTAGATTTATATATTAACAACGTTATTGTTGAAAATGCTTGGTCAATTTAAAAGATCATTTCCAGAAATTGCTAATGGCTTAAAATAAATCCAAATTTACTCTTACTTTTAAGTGGAATTGCAGTGGATCTAGTAAACTTCGTTGCCTCTCGGATGATTCGACTTATAATTCAAATAGATTCAACGATATTGCTAAAGCAAAGCAGGAAAAGAACTTGGGAAAATAAAAAAAATTTTTCTCGTAATTTACTCAAAACGTAAGTAAATTCAATTGTATCGCTCAAACAAAGGGGTAAACTATTCTTTTCATTGTTTATGGGTAAAAAATAAGTAGAAAAATGAAAAATTATTTTCTGGACATAAACTCAAAAAGGAAATAGTTACAATGTGTAATGAGGCCGCACCTTCGTGCTACAAACGTACAGTGCCGTCCACTATAAACGCCGAGAGATTTGAACTCCTGGCTTTCTTGCGTGCTCGAGCTCTTACGTGCGGTCTCTTTTTAGCATTCGCATTTCGCGAAAACACTTCGCAATAATATGCGGACTAGTTGAATGTCGCGGTTCGCGGTAAGACGTGACTGAAAAATTAACGAAAGATTGAAATCGAAAGATTATAGCGGAGTCTGTCCCGGCAAGGTGGATGAGTGAGTTGATCAACCTCCCCAAAAAGGATATCTGAAAGGTAGTGGAGTAATTGACAGGACACTGCGACCTGTCACACTTCAGGAAGAGGATAGGGTTAGGCACTGAGAACATCTGCAGGCTCTGTGGTGAAGGTGAAGAAATACCCTTGCTCCTCATGTGTCACTGCCCTAGATTAATGGGCAGAAGGCGCGAGGTGTATGAAGAGTGGCTTCTCGAACCGGGGAATGTCTGCTCTATGGGGCTTGGCAGATTTCTCAGATTGGTTGATTATATAGGGAGGTTGATGGGAGATGAATGATGAGGAGACCGAGCGCAATGGGGCAATAGGCCTAGCTGCATCACCAACATGTCGCCGCGAGGGGCCGCGGGTGCGTTTACGTTCTGACATCAACTATCGACTTATTTAAAAAATTAGAACATGTACATGTGACAATCCTCTTTTTTGAAATTCAATAAGATAAGTGTATGCTAAATTTTTTTTTTAAATCTTTAGAATGTAAATCTTGGCTACTATATAAATATTATAAATCGTTACATTTATGTTATTTAATTACAGCAGTTACAATGTATTTTATAATTAAAAGAATTCTATTTTTCCCCATCCGTTAGCCTATTCCTAGCTTATACCTGGCTTATACTTGTCTTCTACTTGGCTTATTTGCCATGATGTTCGAGTCTGCGGACTGTTCTGGCCTCTTTACTTAAAAATCAAACGCACGTGTTTTTTCGGATTACCCGCTCCTTATCGGTTCTCTCGTCGAAATCGTGTCATTGCTGTCAAATTATTAAATCTAGTAAGTGCATGGTTTTCAATTATGCACTATAGCCTTCATTGAATATTCCTACAGCCATGTAAGTAGCAATCTTGACGAATTTAATGCCTGAGTGAAGGTGTTTAGGTGTCAGGCGCCGCACAGTGGAATTGAAAGACGCGTTCGCATTTTGTGTATGCCCACCCAAACACCTCTTTAGCAGCTCGTCCTTAGATAATTCCTCGTACCCAGGACAAATGTGCGCCAGTACGTTCACTTAAAGATTTTCTCATAGCTTTGCATGATTTTAAGATGTTTACGTGCCGAAAAACAAATCAAAACTGAACCTAAATGCTAAATGTAGCTTTGCTCAAGCCGACGTAGCCAACTCAAATATTTCGTTATAATACATACTTTTATCCCTACTATAGCTCCATAAAGACCTTCTACGAACAGTTAGTTAGTTGAAGTGTCTCGTAGGACCGTTAGTCCCTTTGAATTATAATACAATACTTCTAAGAGCTCGTATACCTGCTCGACGCTTGCTCACTATTTCTTCTATAACTCCGAACATATTTCAAATTTGCTTCTGAAATTTTAGGAACGCATTCTTAGACAGTTTAAGAAGACAAAACAGCAGGCTCCTCCCTTCAATTACTTACAAAAGAACGTTCGCTTGAACTTTGTAAGTGGAATGGTTAATTTAAAATGGCCGCCAAGGTCTTTTGAGATTCAGTTTACAACAGCAATATGTACACAATTTTAGAAAGACTCGTTAATAATTGTTTGTATAATGACAGGCCAATTTTTTATATTTTTCTTAATTGCAAAAAGCACTACATCTACAAAAATAATTTTACGCCGAGAAAAATAATTCCATATATAAGGGAATATTTGAATTTTACTATCCGTTTCGTATAAGAGGTTGTTTTAGCCACTTTTCTGTACGGTAAAAAACATAACTGAAAAAAGTTCGAAAAATAGTTATTTAAAAAAACTTATTTGAAATGATTGATTAAAACATAGATGTATATGGTTTTGTACACGACTTAGGAAAAGCTAACGGTTTATAAATCCTTTAAAATGAACAAAACATAAAATTTTGACAAATTTCGAAATAGATATTAAAATTCAAATATTCCTTTATACAGATTGAACCAAAAGTACCGGAACGGCTAAATAACTCGGCGGTATTGTATTTTAGGAGAAAAAGCTTAAAACAAAAGATATAGGTTTTTTTTTGGCTATTCGACGGTGATAATGACCATGACCATGACCTTGACCATAACCTTAAATGCATTTCGAAGTCAAATAAATTTTGTTTAAATAGCAACCCATACTTTTCACCTGAGAAATGAAAAGAGCGGAACATTCTACGTCTAAGTATGACCTTGACCATGACTTCCACCGTGACCTTGAAGATTGTTTCAAGGCTAAATTTCAATGCACCATGAGTGACCACAATTTACCTTTGATGACCATTAATGACCGTCACTAGCTGGGTACATCTGCGGTTATCCACCAGTGGCTAAGAATGAGTTATTTTGCCTTCGGTGACCATCACTAACCATAAGTGACCAAAATCTATCCCCGATGACCATTAATGACCGTTAATGACAGAATAGACCTTCAGTTATCGTTAGTGGACATTAATTAATTCGTTTGCCTTCAGTGACCAGCAATAACCATAAGTGACCATAAATGACGGGGTAAATCTGCGGTTATCCACTAGTGGCCATAAATAAATTCAAAGTTAGATACCTTTGATTTTTGGAATTTCAACACTAACTCTTTAGTTAATTGGACTCACTTTTTCCGAAAAATCAACAAATGGTAATTCTAGATATTTTATTAACAGTTGGTCTGACTGTTAGTGATACTGCCCTTGTAGTCTGCAAAATTATTTATTCATGTAGCTGTTACTTGTTCGAAAGCTCTGTTTTGAGTAGGTAAGAAGCAGATAAAGTTTTTTCCAGTAACTTTCAATTTCCGTTTTAATATCGTTTTTTCAGATGAAGCTAGTTTCGAACTGACCGTTTAAGTCAATCGTCAAAACTGCAGATACTACTAAATTAATGAAAACCCTCATTGGTTGTATCAGAGATTAGGGAGAGATTGCTGGTGGGGTATAGCGAACCCGTGCCCGTCCGATTCAGCCGTGCACTAGCGCCGCCTCATGGATGCGTATAAGAACCAGACGCATCTAGCCTTCCCTCCCTCGCTCGCTTCTTTTCGTGAGGTTCGGTGGTGAGGGAATATGCGTCTAAAGCGGTGGAGGAGAAGCTCGACAAACGCAGCATGCTGTTACCGACCGACTTTTATACGCTTTATACGCTTTTAACATTTTGTTTACGGGGAGGCGAATAAATTTTTATGCCGGCAGGTGATCAATTTTGAGAGCCCAATATATATACTTTTTTACTATATGTTTGAATAACATAAACATATATAAAGTTTTGAACAATGTAAACAATTATATAATGTTTCAGTTAATATTGAATTAATTTGTAATCGAAAGTGAAAAAAATGCTATTTGCAAATGTAAAGTATACATTGTTGCATATATTTAAAATAAATATTGTAGATAAGACATGTGTCTGGATATTTAGATTTTACTAATTTTGTTTTTTTATATATGTTCGTACATACGTCATATTTCTATTTAAATGCTAGTTAATTGTTATCTAATTGGACAATATTTAAAAATTATAAATAGGTATTGCATGTATGTAAACAATAATTATTAGTAGGTACGTAGATAAGCATATGCGACTTCCTGATTTATAATTTCAATTCAAATATTAGTAGAGTGGATAAGGAGATAGACTACGAAATTTTTAAATCGGGTTCAAATCTTCCAGATTTCTTTTTTTTATAAACGTAATTTTTATTAGTACGTAATAAGCTATTCATTAATTAAATTCAAATAAATAGTAAAAATAAAGGATAATATTTTTTAAAAAAATAAATGTATAAAAATCAAGCTGCACGTGCGAACGCATCGGCTGTCAACGAATACTGGCGGCAGATGCGATTGTAAACAAATGATAGTGTTTTTTTTCACGCGTCTCGCTGGAAGACAGCATTACGGGATGCTGTTAATACAAATAATAAATCATTAAAAAAAAAAAGAAAAGAGATGGGCGAATATTAAATAATTAATTATTTTATTTAAAAATGAATAATACAATAATAGTAAAAAAAAAATTTATTTATGAGAATTGAACCTTCGTGCCTAGGCTTACTAGCCAAGGAGCTTATCCATTGCGCTATTAGTTCACTTGTAAGATATTGCTAAGAAATTACATATGTTCATCTACGTAACATAACATGAATATGTTAATGATAATAATATCAATATTTGTAATAAAAACGACAGAAACAATTATGTTAATTTTTTTTCAATAACAATAATAATAAAATTTAGTATCAATAATGATAACGATAATAATAATAATAAATAAAAAAAACCCTATTGAAAGGGTCTTATAAAACTCCATAAAATGCTGCAAAAACCGCATAAAACATGATAATTGATACAGATTTTATAAAATTTGTATATTTTTATAGTATTTTATAAGATCGTTTCCACGGAAAAGAACAGAAATAACAGAAGTGGTGAAATATTTTGTTATTCACAACAAAATTTTATTTTTCCAAAGTTATAAAAATTATAAATTTTAATTATTACAAGGTAAAATAATGGAGGATAATCAGTCTGTTCAAAAGTCTCCTCCAGCGCTTTTCGTTTGCATTCCCCTTCCCAAATCAAGAAGCAAGGAGTTATACACACCGTCGCGAGCAGAGTGGGGGAACTCGAGCTAGATGCGTATGGTTCATACGCACACCGCCAGGAGCGCCGTTGTCGAAATCGCCACGCTTTTTCAACACGGCACTGGCAATCTTTCCCTAACCTCTGGTTGTATGAGGGTAATACACAATCACCTCAAAAGTTGAATGTTTGGGCAGGGCTTTATAAAAATCGAATAGTAGGGCCATTTTTTATTGATAAGAATTTGAATAGTGTGAGGAAGTTTTATTTAAATAAATCGTCGAGGACGACGGAAGGGAATTCGTCGCCGTCGAGCTGTCCTGCAATGTTTTTGGTGCGCAGGTAGGCTCAACGAGACGAAGAGAGAAGGAGGATTACCTGGGTCCCAGGTCCAATGCTTCTGTGTACGAGAGAGAGACACAGAAAGAGAAAAGCTGGTGAAGCGCGATATGTTTGCAGCGGGAGGTAGCCCGACAGTGCCGCGACAGCGCATACAGCCGAGGCGAGAGACAGCCGCTCAGCTGAGCGCGGCTGTCATCTTCCCTTGACCCCGCGACTGCCGCGACGAATTAGAAAACGCCGTCGCGGAAGGAGAATTCACACACTTACATCCATCGAACACACACGCACGACACTTTCACATACCACAATGACACGCGGCGAAATTCGCGCGGACGCGGTCGAGCACGTGTTGCTCGGCCGGCGCAAACTGATTAGGCGCGAGGAAGGGGCGGCGTGCTAAGCGCGAGTAAGAGAGCCGCGCGGCGGCAGAGAGGGAAGCGCGCGGTGCGAGAGACGGCGCGCTGCGTGCAAGAGAGAGTCGGATGCGCCCGGCCATAGGAGCGAGAGAGAAACGATCAATCTCCGATCCTCTGCATCGTAGAGCAACGAGAGATGGCGCGATTGACTCGTGGTCGCTGGGGCTCTCATACCTGATGCTCGCCTCCGCCAGGGCAAGATGTTGCGCCTTTGCAAGGGCGCTAGTCGTCGGTCAGGAGGGCATAGCGTCGGTCCCTCTTTGGGGGTACATAAAAAGCAAAATTGATTATACCAAACTACGTGATCTGATTCAATTAAGGCAGCGAATAGTTGACGTGTGTGCTCAGACACCACCGGACATGATTAGACGTGCCATTGAGAATTTCTATTTCCGCTTAGCACACTGTCAGACTGTTGAAGGGAAACATTTTGAGAATGAATTGTAAATTGACTGGCCGGGGTCTCTAACTCTTGCTTTGACTTGCCAGGGTCTCTCACCCTTGCCTTGACTGGCCGAGATCATCAAGGTCACGGTGGCGGTCATGGTCAAGGTCATTCTTAGACGTAGAATATTCCGCTCTTTCCATTTTCGGGGTCAAAATTATGGGTTCCCACTGAAGAACACAATTTGACCTTCAAATAACCTTTAAGGTCAAATATGAGGTCATGGTGAAGGTCACATTCGGACGTAAAATTTTCCGCTCTTTTCATTTCTGAGGTGAAAATTATGCGTTGCTATTTAAAGAAATTAACTTATGGTCAAGGTCATGGTCATTATCACCGTCGAATAGCCAATAGAGCTGTAGAGTTAAGCCGGATTTTGAGCAGCTGAGCCTTTGTGGTGAGATACAGATGGTAAAAATTAAAGCAGGGGATGAGCAGATCGAAAAGAACAAATCTTGAAGCAAAACTAAGCGTCTGGTCCGTCCAAGAGTTTGTTTGAAAGAGAGAGATAGCGAGAGCGCCAGCGTCGGGACGCTATCTTTTGGCGCGAAGACGCCTGAGCACGCGCGCGTGTGCATGTAGCGCCAGTCGACTCTACAGAGCAGCGACGCGCGCATGAGCTCGGGGGCGCGCGATTTAAAAATGCAAATCGCGAACATTTGTTTTAAGCTTTTTCTCCTAAAATACAATCCCCCGAGTTATTTTGTCGTTCCGGTACTTTTGTCCCACCCTGTATATGTGACGCATTTACACTTCAAGAGTTTATGTATTAAATACTATTTATATATTAAAAATATTTTTAATCGTCCCTGCAAGGTGTTGAATCAACCGCCCGAGCGTTGCGGGTGGGGTCAGTTACTAGTTGATAATTGATTGTTTAATTATTAATTATTTGGGCGAGAATTCGTAATTAAGTTATTTACTTATCAATTCTCAGTCGCTTTATTATAATAAAATTGATTATTCATTAATATTTGATTAAATAATTCAAAATAAATAAGTTAATTATCAGTTAAAAAATGGACGATTAATAATTTTCACAACCCCGTACGACTTAGCATAGCAGTTGATTTTGAGATTTGTATCACTGATTTGCTTTTGTGTCACAATTATTTTAATTTTCAATATATAATAATTCCAATATTATTCATCATAATGATAATATTTTGCCTCTCTATTCAGTAACTTAAGTTTCCGGAAAAGTTTATACTTACAAGACCTTTAATTTGGAGCAAAGAAACTTCCTTCTTGCACAATTTTAATCTGGTTACCACTAAGGTCGAGATACAGAAGTTCTGGATAGTTATAAAAGCCTGGTTTAGATACAGTACTAATCATGTTGTGAGATCTGAAATTGGAAAAAAAATCAAGATCAAGGTTTTGCAAGAATAAAGTATGCAAAATATTCACATTGCATACATTGCACACTAGTATTATGATAGTTAAATTATTCATATTGTTCAGTGGAATGGATGCATAATCTTACACAAGGGCTTCAATTTTTTTTAAGAAAATGATTTAAAATGACTTATATTTTATAATATTTTATTGGTTATCTGCAAATAAATAAGAAATTCTTATATCAGGAGAGTGTTAGAACTTTTGCTTGTAGAATTAGATAATAGTTCATCTTTAGTTTAGATCAGTTATTAAGAAGTACGACCGCGATAGAATTTTCAAAAAATCGTTATTTTTTTTATGCTTAAATAATAATTCATCATCTTAAAAATAAGATAATACATACGTATTAGTGAAGAATCCGAAATATCGGTTCTGACAAACAATGCGCGTTTGGGTGCAATATTTTCAAGGAAAGCGGTAGATGAGGAAAATCTTCAAGATCAAATTTGTAGAGCTAGTACAAACTCAATTCTTGAGTAAAAATTATATATTAAACCATATATTGTAAGAAAGTAGGCACACTAGTGGTTCATGCCTTATATCATTACACAATAAAAGAACGCAAAATATTTCAGATGTTAGGCAGGACCGCTGCTTGTGCTTTATGCTCACTCTTCGTCTCAATTAGAAAAATAATCTATAAACGGGTTTAACATTTGATTTTTACTTAAGTGATGTTATGTTTTTTAATAAAAGCATATTTGATTTTATTCTTTTTAAATATTGTAATATCCACACACTGCCATCGTGCACCGATACGGCGAACGCTCGTAGCCATTATGACGACGTTCGTAAACACTGACTACCTGTGCTTGTCAACAAAACAAACTCGGTGACGAGGTTCGTATTTATTTTTTCGGAGGAAGTACGACATGTCAACATAAGTGTATCGGCCCAAGGGTTATTTGGATCCGAAAAAATTAGATGCTGCAACCAACCTGCTGTAGAAACCATAAAAGATCCCTACTATCCTCTAGAATCATCTATGGTTCCTAGTCTCGGAGTATAGCCACAAGATAATAATAGGGGACCAGAATACTCTCCTGTTGGCGGCTTCTGACGATGCGAATACTATTAAGCGCCTTGCTAATGAAATCTCCATGCATTTTTTTATGCAGGGACCGACGCATACAACATCTTTGTTTCACACATAGATCATAATAATACAGTGCTGAACTATCGAAATGAATGACTACCCCACTTCCGAAGTAACCGTTGACATCTAATCTCTTGACCTAATGAGAGAATCTTTCTGTTACAAGGATTTCAGTGGAATCAATACTGCTTCTCTTAATGACATTGTGATTGGACGGCCATGAAGGAAGAAGTTTTAAACGGATCAGCCTCGGTTAAATCGAAAAAAAAAAAAAATACATTTTCCACTATAATAGCTATAGAAATTTTATTCCTCACTTCTGATTACTGAAGTTTTTTATACTTTAAATACTGCCATAATGTATGCTATTTATACACTTTTAGGAGCCAAAGGGTGCTCTTTATCTCTACAATTGTTCCATCAAAAACATATTAAATTGTTATTTATTTATCCACTTGACATAGCTTTTTTCCAGTACAATGAATTATTTGTCACCAAACCAAGTTTAAAAGTCTTTGTTCGCAATTTCTCATTTATCCGCTGAGCTTAACCCTTTAGCGCCGTATGTAGCAAATTTTCTATATTCACTAAAACATTGATAAAAACTTATTAAATGAATAAAATACGTTGTGTTACATAAAAGATCCTTAAAAGTATGCCAAATGCAACCTGTAGACGTATTTCTTTCTTTGAAAATTTTTTTTATTGTTTTTTTATAACATTAAAATAAATAATAATTTTTCAAATTTATAATGTTTGACAAAATGTCAATTTTTTTTTTTACAAAAAAAATTAGGCATAACATTTTTATTATTTATTAATGTTTAATCTTCTTAAATAGAGTCCAAATAATGCCTTTATTGTGTATTTAGTATTTATTTCAATAATTATAAAAAACTATGATTTTTGAAAATTGAATGTAGCATATTTGCTACAATGGGCCTTTACGGTATAAAATTAAGAAAACTGTTTTTGTTATTGAGCGACACGTTGTGAATTTCTCGGAACTAAATTATAACTTTTTTATATATTAAATTATTTATTGTTTATTATATTGTTAAAAGTAGTGTGAAATTAGAAATTTATTAATTTAATTATATTACTATTGTGATTTTGTGTTATTTTTCTACATTTATAAATTAATATTTATATACTCTATTGTAACATGTTTTTATAACAGAAATATAGATTTAGTATGATTAAATTTAAGGATTTAAGGAAAGTTTTTGAGGTCGCTGATCACGAATTTTAAGTCATTTTTTTCAAAAAAACAACTCCTAGTCGGCGTAAGTGGACAATAAACGTGATAATTCTACAAACTCAATTGATAAACCCATTAAAACTCTAAGGCACTTTTTAAAAGAAGCTAAAAATATTATAATGGAGTTCATAAATAATTTTGTGATTCATGTAGTGGAAAACCTCCAGAACAGTATCCAAAAAAATCGTTTTTTTTGAAAAAAATATCAATTTATCACGTTTATTGTCCACTTACGCCAACTAGAAGTTGTTTTTTTGGAAATAATGACTTAAAATTCGTGATCAACGACCTCAAAAACCCCTAATAAAGTAGTTTCAATGTTTATAAATCGGTTTAAAATCGTAAAACTTGATTTTAATGTCATTTTAATCAAATTTTCACTTTTCTCGATTTTCTGCCTTTTCATTGCCGTATGGGGGGTTGAAATTTCTATAAAAAAAAAATTCGAAACATGGTTTTCGATGTATTTTTTCCCGCAGAATTCGATTCTGAAGTCAAAAAACTAAAATTTTTCTTGATTTTTTTTTTTAATTTAAAAGAAATCATGGAAAACCGTAAAAAAATGAGGTTTTTCGAGCAAAACCCCATAAAAATGAAGCGGCACCCTACTTTTTTTATTGCAAATTCGGATTCAGCGTCGAAAAATACATAAGAATATATAGATCTGGTCAAATGCGCAGACACCTTTTTTTTGTGGGCCTGTGTAATTGTATTGCTAAAACAAAGCTGGAATATAACATTCAAGAGTAGGGGTTACCTCCCTAGTGTGTGTATATACAGGGTGTCTCATTTTATCTTATACAACTGCATAACTCATTTAGAAGACCAAAATAACAAGGTTTCAAGAGGGAAGTCGAAAGGTGACCTTCAATTTGGCCTTGACCATGACATTTTTTCTTATTTTTTACCTGAAAAATAAAAAGTATTATATAAAATAAAAATTCTGACGCTTTGGCGGAACGGTGGATGTACCCTCGAGCGATCAATGGAGTTAAGCAGCTTTCGGCGTAGTCATTACTCGGATGGATGACCGCTGAGAGCTGTGGCGCTCCGCTGGTCTCTTAGGTGTTTCTCCACCGTTCAACAAAGTGAGCGGGATGTATGAGAATGACAGATTCGATGTCCAAGCCTACGAAATGTGACCTGGGCAGCAAATTTGAGCATTCTCAATATACCGACCCACTCCGGAACGGGTTTTCCTAAACGGCATTTATCTCGTATGGGTTTGGCCAGAGGTTTTCCCCGTTCCACAGGATAACCCTGAGCAAATGCGGAGTGGGAGGGGAAAGGGGATAGGGATTATAATCACGGGGGGTATAAAGCACGAAGAAGAGAAGCGTGCTGGTTCAAAAATGTTAAAGGGTGTGAAAATAAATATATTCAATTATATCGCTAAAGCAATTGGGTAAATAAAGTCTCATATCGTATACAGGTACAAAAAAATTAGAAAAATCCAACAATTATTTTCTAGATTTCGTCTGTATCGAAAAATGGGGGGTGGACGAGCGGAGCGAGTAAGGGGTACCCCCCTAGTATATATATACAGGGTGATTCATTTTAATTGCCCCAGGCAAATATCTCGAAAAATACGGGAGATGGAAAAAAACGTTAAATGTAAAAGTTGTAGGGATCGGAGGGCGAAATCCAATGGTGACCTTGACCATGACCTTGGGGTCAAGTTTCAAGGTCATTTCAAAGTCAAAGTAGTTTTTTTAAATAGGAACATTAGCTTTTGACCTCGGAAATTAAAAGAGCGGAAAATTTTACATTCAAACATGATGTTATGTCATGGGGTCCAGTTGACCTCTGCAGTCGCATCAATTATCAGGCAATTATCTTAGTCGACGCGGTGAGCGCGGAGCGACTACTATGTCGCGGTAGCCGGACCGCGGTGTCCGCAAGCGAAGCGGTGAGCCATGAGGCATAAGGAGGCGTATGAATAATGCTATGACGTACTGACAGAGATGCTTGGTATTGATCTGTATCAATAATTTTCTCTAGCAAATCTAATAGGCAATCATAATATCCCCAGAGCATTTATTCTGCAATATCTCTTTCACTTTTTTTTGTCTCATATTTAGTCAGAAAGCTCGAAAAAATTTGTGATTATTATCAAAATGACAGACTATCCTCCGGCAGAAATCATCGATATGATTATTGTTTATGGTTTTTGTGGGAACAATGCAAGAGAAGCAGCTCAACAGTATGCAGAACGATATCCGAATAGACGTCATCCTGACCACAAAACTATTTTGCGACTGATAGAAAGAGGTAGGGCTGGAGAGCTAAAACGTAAACGCAGGAAGAAACCTTTAAACAATGACGAAGCTATTATTGTAACAGTCCTTGGGATGGTAGTCATGAATCCGCACATAAGTCAACGACAAATTAGTAGAGAGTTGGATATATCGCAGGCAACAGTTTGTATAATTTTGTGAGCGAATCACTATCATCCTTACCATATCTCACTTAATCAGTCCCTTTCTGATGAAGATAAAGTTTTGCGGGTGAGATTCTGCAGATGGGCTTTGGGTCAACAGGCTGATCACATGTTCTTCTTCCATACCATATTTAGTGACGAGGCTATATTTCAAAGTGATGGAGGACTGAACCGTCATAATAGTCATTATTATTCTGAAAATAATCCTCATTGGGTTCGTCATGTAGATCATCAACATCGATGGAAGGTAACAGTTTGGTGTGGTATTCTAAATGGCCATATTATAGGCCCTTACTTCTTTGACGGAAATGTTACACAACAAGCATATTTACACTTACTGCAAAATGAGTTACCTGCTATGTTACAAGAAGTAGATGAAGAGATCATTGAAAGGATGTGGTTACAACAGGATGGTGCACCGGCACATTTCGCCCGTATTGTGAGGGAATTCTTAAATTTAAATTACCCAAATCGATGGATTGGCCGAGGTGGGCCTGTAGCTTGGCCACCAAGATCACCGTATCTGACGCCGCCAGATTTTTTTCTATGGGGATATTTGAAAAATACTATTTATTCGACTGCTCCTACGACACCAGAAGACCTCAAAGAAAGGATGAGACAGGCGTGTCGAAGCATACCAGAGAACGTACTCAGAAAAACTGTAAATTCATTCGAAAGACGAGTACGGCTATGCATTGATCAAAATGGAGGCACATTCGAAAATTTACTTTAGACCGAGTATTTTAGAACGTGCGTATATATTTCAATACGTATCCCAGTCTGCTACAACTGACAGGAAAGTTTCATCATTCACCCTTGACTAGTTAGATGATCACACCATGTTGCCTTAATTAGTTAGCTGCATCAGCTACCGTCTATTTTAAAAGGCTGCATAAGTGCCCATCTTGCCTTAAATGGCTGGCTGGGCAACCATCTTGCCTTAAATGGCTGGCTGGGCATACAATCTTGCCTTAAATGGCCGGATGAACCCCCATCTTGCCTTAAATGGCTGGCTGTGCAACCATCTTGCCGTAAATGGCCAGACGAACCCTCATCTTGCCTTAAATGGCTGGCTGGGCAACCATCTTGCCTTAAATGGCCGGATGAACTCCCATCTTGCCTTAAATGGCTGGATGAACTCCCATCTTGCCTTAAATGGCCGGATGAACCCCCATCTTGCCTTAAATGGCTGTCTGGGCAAACATCTTGCCTTCATTGGTCGGATGAACATCAATCTTGCTTTGAATGGTTGGATGAACATCCATCAAAACCTTAAATAACCAGGGACATGCTCAGAGTCATTAATGCATTTCACCCTCAGTAACCTACAAATTTGGTATTTAAAGTTTTTCTCAACCTTGCTTTTTTCAAGATATTGGCCTACGAATTGTGTAGACAGCTTGATTTGACCTTGATGCGACTGCAGAGGTCAACTGGACCCCATGACATAACATCATGTTTGAATGTAAAATTTTCCGCTCTTTTAATTTCCGAGGTCAAAAGCTAATGTTCCTATTTAAAAAAACTACTTTGACTTTGAAATGACCTTGAAACTTGACCCCAAGGTCATGGTCAAGGTCACCATTGGATTTCGCCCTCCGATCCCTACAACTTTTACATTTAACGTTTTTTTCCATCTCCCGTATTTTTCGAGATATTTGCCTGGGGCAATTAAAATGAATCACCCTGTATATCTCCCTATATTATGTTCTTATAAGGCCAAAACTTAATATTAACCCCATCCTCCCCCCTCCTCCCCCCTTATTTCCCCTCTTTTTTTTCCTCTCCTAATTTTTTTCATTTATGTATATTATTTTTATCATTTTAATGATGTCTTTTCATATATTTAAAAAATATTTTTGCTCCTCTTCAACTATCCTCCCCCCCCCCCTCCCCCCTCCTCAGTGATATTTCTCAACCCATCCTCACTAAACTCCTTATTATTGAACCCCTCCTCAGCCCCTCTTCAATTTATATGAAATTGTAATTTCAGCTCCAAAAAATGTGGATAAAAAATTTACAATAAATTTCTTAATCGTATAGCGATACAGTCTACGGTATATTGAATCATTGATATAGCAAAAAAGAATAATGAAAATAAAATCAATTATATCGCTAAAGCAAATGGCTAAATGAAGTTTTGTATCGTATATACAGGTAAAGAAAAGGTAAAAAATTATTTTCTAAAAATCGACTCAAAAATAAATAAATTCAATAATATTGGTAAAGTAAAAGAGTAGTTTAATGGGGAAAACTGAAAATTGAAAAATGACTCAAATTTAAAAAGATTTAATTGTATCGCTAAAGCAAAGGTATATAAACAAAGAGTGGAAAAATAAAAAATAGGAGGATTGAATAACATAATAATAAAAATTATAAAGAAATTTAAAATGCTGTAGAAAGTGTTTAATTAATTTATCTAATTATAATGAAATATTTGGAGCAAAAGAAGTTCTTGCATCAAGAGATTTTCGACATATGTTACTAATTGTTCTATCTGGGAATCGAGTTACTGAGAGTTAATGGAAATTATAAAAAATAGGTATACTGCGACAAAATTTTAAATGTATTTCATTAAAAAAAATAAAAAAATTTCGGAAAATGATATCGAATTTAAATTTTGGCTTTTAAATGTAGGCAATGGAAGGTTTTTACCAAAATATGATCGAGAAAGTAAGGTAAAAAAAAATCCCAAAAACAATTATACAAACGAAAATATTTTAGATGAAATTTTTTGATACTTAAAATATGAAAAATCGAAATTTTTATGAAAGTGTAATTTTAACTTTAAAATCGTATAACGATAGAACCGTATACCGATACAGTCCTATGAAATATTTATTCATGGACATAACAGAAAACGATAATAATGAGCATTTAGTGCTTAATTTAATAATCAAAAATTTTAAATAGAAATAATAGTTTTAAAATAAAATAATGGTTATAAAAAATTATTTTCTGGAATTTGACTGTAAAAATAAATATATTCAATTATATCACTAAAGCAATTAGGTAAAAGTTTCATATCGTATACAGGTACAAAAAAATGAGAAAAATACAACAATTATTTTCTAGATTTCGTCTGTATCGCAAAACGGGGGGTGGACGAGCGGATCGAGTAGGGGGTACCCCCCCTAGTATATATAATGATAAATATAACATAAATTAATGAAAAAAATGCGGAGAGGAAATGTTGAATGAGGAGGGGTGGAGGAGCGGGGAGGAGGGGGGAGGAGGGGGGGAGGAGGGTGGTAATCTTTGGTTTTGACCTTATAACTATATAATATAGGGAGATATATATATATATAAAATAAATTGCTCGTTATATATTATATAACTATAACTAATTATTTACAAAATAGGCTTAGAGAAAAGTCTCTAAACTCATTTTATGCTACGTATGCTTGATTTAAAAAAAAAACCATTGGCGTAACCTATAGGTCCCATTTATGCATGGATCTTGATGTCCGAAGGCTTAAATTGTTGGTATTTGATGTCATTCTAATCTGAAGAGTTGTAGAATTCAAATTATTTGAGTAAGTAATCACAGAAATTAAAAATCCACTTATATTTCTTTAATTTTCTTTAATTTTATAAATTTATGCAGTTTTTGAACTTTTTCAACTAGTTAATCAAATAATTTGAATTCTACAACTCTTCAGATTAGAATGACATCAAATACCAACAATTTAAGCCTTCGGACATCACGATCCATGCACAAATGGGACCTGTAGGTTACGCCAATGGTTTTTTTTTTTAAATCAAGGGAGTTTAGAGACTTTCCTCTAAGCTCATTTTGTAAATAATTAGTTATTGTTATATAATACATAGCAAGCAATTTATTTTATATAATATTTTTTATTTTTCAGGTAAAAAACAAGAAAAAAATTATAGGTCCAAACCCCCTTAAAGGTATTTTGGAGGTCAATTTAATATTTTCAAATTGGAACTGCTATTTTTGACCCCGAGAATGAAAAGATTGAAAAATTTTACAACCAAATATGAACGGGAGGGCACTTGGCTGGAGGTGATCTCTCATCTGTGAGCAGCGCCATTGGGCCGATTTGAAGAGCGTGAGAAGAGTGATGCCACTTTGAGATCGCCATCTATTATTGCAAGTAGTGAGCCGACCGGTGATTCCAGAACGTTTGTAAGTGTTGCTGGATGAGTTGCCATCTTGAAAGTCGAGCTGAGTTGAGATCGGGCAGCGAAGGTTCTGGAACACAGTTCAGAGCTGAGCCAATGACAAAATGTTCTGGAGTGAATGCTGAGACGTCTGAAGAATCATCGTTGAGTGGCTACAGAGGTATTGAGTTCAAGAAAAGTCGTAACTTCTTCGTTCATCAGTAGAGTCTTTCCGATTGTGCGTCGCAGATGAAATTTCATCGATTTCACCAGCGCCTCCCACTTTTCACCCAGGTATGAAGCAGCAGGAGGGATGAATTTCGAGAGTGTTCCTTGAGCAGCGAGCGTGGATGAAATGAGCTGGTGTTCCGATGAAGCCTTGTTGAAGAGCTGGTTAAGATAAGTTGTGGCGCCTTGGAATGTGGTTCCACAATCTGAGTACATTACTTGTACAATTCCTCGGCGACAGACAAACCGACGAAATGCAGCAAGAAGGCAGTTAGCTGAGTAGTCAGTGACAACCTAAAGGTGAGCTGCTGAAGTGGTGAAACAGACAAAGACATAGATCCAGTCTTTGTCTGTCTTACACCATCGTCTTTTCCAGATTTTGACGGTCACTGATCCAGCGTAGTCGAATCCAGTATATATTCCAGTGTCCAAAATCTGCTGAGTAGTTCATGAAGGTCATCATCTTTCTTGACGACACTGTGGTGAGCTAATGTAGTGAGCAGTCAGCTGATGCAGTCAGCTGATTTACTGATCTTGTTTGAGCAGGTCCTACAATGAGCTATTCATATATTGAGGATTGAGCAACTGGAGATCCAGGATGAGCTTTGATGAGTCCAGATTTTATAATGAGTCCGTAGCAATCAGCTCCAATGATAATGTTCACTAGTCGAGGTTGGAAATACTGTTCATCAGCCAAGTATAAATTCTTCAAATGCGACCAATCTGGTATGGTGATCTTGACTGATGGCGTTATCGAGGTGACCGCTCTGAGAATGTGTGCCTCGATAAGTATTGCCTCTTCAGTGAATCTTAATTTGAGAGAGAGCTGAACAAAGCGGAGAGTGTGAGCACCTTTTACACCTCCTATTCCATGGATTACCAATAATGATGAATGACGTGGGAGCTTGAGTTGGTTCACCAGGTGTTCTGAGTCAATCATGAGACATACATAATGAGCGTATAATGGTGTTCTGAGTTGAGCGATGGCTGTACCTAAGGGCGTTGCTTCCGTCTGACGACTTGGTGGTGAGTGGTTATTGGTCTAGCAGCTGATCGAGAAATGAGCAGATCGCAAGTCATTTGTTCTTATAACGACACTTTAATTGATCCCTCTAATTGATGCTGGATACAATAAACAATCATCGATGGGGTAGCCTGAGATGATTGGCTGATCTTGATCCGGCTCGAAGAACCATCTAGACAGGCTCGCCAGACAAGCAGCTATTAAGGTAGTGGAGCTTCTCCACGGAGGCAAGACCTTGGTTGCTGAGCACGAAACTCTTAAACAAGTCTTTGAACTAAGGCCATTCAAAGTACTCCACGCTGAAGTGTGGCAAGCTGATGTCTGGGAGCTTCGGGCGTCGATGAGATGAGCTGCTTGAAGTATCAGGTTGAACTGGAAATGACGAGAGTAAATCAAAAATCTTTCTGAGCAACCTAAACAATAATCGCAAACTGGTTCTCTTTGAAATAAGGAAGGTCCGCTGCTTCTGAGCTCTAGAGCATCTCAATCATCTCCTGATCTTGCGTGGCCTCGTTGAGAGTGCGCTGGATCTGGGCCGACACTCGATGAGGAGGTCTGATGACAAGGGCACCTCATAGAGCTGCTTTAGAGTTTCCCTGAGGAGAGAGTGCCGCAACCCTTGCGTCGTGCAGTGTCCTTCTAGTTCTCGTGGAGGCTGGTAGGAGTATGTGATTGGTGGTGGCGAAGAAGCTGGGTTGAGGCGGTCGCGCCCAGCGCAATCCGCGTTCCCGCTGCCGATTTTGGAGAGCGAGGACGATCGAGTGTGCTGCTTTACCTTCTTGACGTCCTTACTTTCAGGCACCTTGAGGGTGACGCCGCTGGTGGAGGCAGTTTTCTCGTCAGTCATGACGTTGATTGCCGCTAATAAGTGGAAGAATTGAGCGTGTTGCAGCCTTTGACACACCTAGAGCACCATGTTGTAAGACGAGCGTTTAATGATAACACACACACCTGATGTATACAACTAGATCCGGCTCGAAGGACCAAATTAAAGGGTCGTGGTAGTTACAGTGGGCGGGGGAAATACAAAAGACGTAATTGAGTGATGAGCGTGCTTTTATTTTTACTCTGCACTTACAAGCGTACCTTAACTTACTCTTGCGATACTTGAGTATTATGAGCAGGTGAACTTGACACACAGATGAAGTTGCAGAGCTGGTGCAAAAAATGGTGAGCCGAAGATGAAAATCAAAGGGGATGAGCAGGTCGAAAAAGCAAAAAAGAAAGTTCCTTGGCCGTTGGAACGTCCAAAGCAATTTCGAAGCTGAGCAGGAAGAACGAGAGAGATAGCGTGGGGACGCTATCTTAGGCGCGCAAAGTTGCCTGTACGCGCGCGCGCATATCCGCGGGGGCGCGCGTGATTCAAATAATAAATCGCGAACGTTTAATATTATGAGTATTACTATTATTGTCATCGTCATTGCTACTACATGTTATTATTATTATTATGGTCATTATTATTATTGTTGTTTTTGGTATATTTATTCTTATGGGTGGTCACAGCCGGTATATGAGTCACAGGTTAACCTCCAACCTCCACGTCCACGACGTGTCTACTGGACAACGCCTACTGTCCCGTCAATGCTCTTAGCAGCAGCGCTGTACCAGAGACAGCAGATGGAGGCTCTGGGTGGCGGGTTAAACCCTTCCCGTTGGGCAGAGGAGCCACCGAGAAGTTTCCCTCATCGCATGTTCATTCCCTTTCAACTTCTCGTCGACTGGGTAAAAGGAGCTCGTGCTCACCTTTTCTTATTATTTTGCACATGGAAATCTTCTGGGATGTCCAAGGGCGAACTGTATGATAGTCGGAGTCGGAGCCGTGTATCCCATAAACAAGCTCAGACGGGATCTATAAAAGCAGGTGAAGGCGAGCCATGTAGAGGCCCTATAAACGAATATCTCTTAGTCCATAGTGTTAGCCATGCGGTGCGAGCCTGTGAGCTGCCAAAAGGAGGTCCTGGGTGGGGAGGCTATCTTTCAATTGCGCGCTTGAACGACCCGAATAATCTTTGGCTCCTGCCGACAGTAAGGAGGGCGGTTTTGCGAGAAACCACCACGGGTCAATCGGCAATAGCGAGTAATGGCTGCTGGAAACTCCCCAGAGAGCGGAACATGTTTTGTTCGGATGGAGAGTTCAAGGGAGTGGAGGTGGACTAGCGTATGAGAGTGTGCTATATCCAAGCCAGGGCGTCTTTTACAGGCATGTGCTGGGGAAACCCTCTGGTGAGCCTATCGTTGAGGGATCTAGAAGGTCCATTCAGAAGAGGGGGGGGGGGGACGAAGACTTATTATTTTCGGAATGGATCGTGATAAAAACAAGATAGACGAGCGAGGCGCAGGGGTAAATAACCTAGAGAGCAGGACTTTGAATGTCTCGACGATGTATACGGTTCCAACGTTACTATCGCTAGTAGCTACGGTAGCGCTGCGGCAGAAGTGATGGAAGTGAACTCTGCTACTCTACAGGGTGATGCGAAAATGGAAATGAATGAAGAACTGGTGATCATTGTCTTTATGTAAAAACTACTGAAGGAAATGGTGGAGTAAATGAAAAAGCAAAAAAATGTGAACATCACAATAAAGAATGGACTACCCGTCCTACAGAGATAGTTCGAAGAACTTTTGGGAACGAGAAAGCTTAGGCTGTGAGCCCCTAAAGAGGCATCCCTCCGCATCGACCACTGATATGACAGGAGGAAGGCAAAAGAAGAAAGAGAAAACTGTTGAGAACGCCAAAAAGAAAAGACAAATAGTCTGCGGGCTGTCTCGCAGTTTGCTGGACAGTGGAAAACAGTCCCCATGCGACAAGAGAAGAAGGAGAAGAAGAAAAAGAAGATGAAGAATGCGGCAAAAGATCAGCAGCCAAAAGAAGGCTGAGGGGAAGACCTATGCGGAGATCATCGAAGGGATCCGCCGTCAAATCAACCCCTCTCAGCATGGTTTGGCAATCAGGGACATCCGCCGCATACAGCGCGGAAAGGTTCTAATTGAACTGCAGAAGGCTACGACGGAGAGCAACAAGGGTTTCAGCATTGTGTTGAAGCATGCAAGGAGCGGACATCCGCTCTTTGACTCCCAAGATAACTTTGGAGGTCAGGAACGTGGATAAGTGCATTGTGTTTGATGAGGTAAAGGAAGCACTTCTCGAAGCATTACAAGGTTACACCGGCCCTCTAGACCTACGGCTCCCGATAGCGACCAAGGTCGGGAAAGACTGCCCCTCGTGACCCTTACTGAAAAGGCCGGTAATAGGCTGCTCGAGTTGGACAAAGTCCTGGTAGTACAGGTCTAAGTCGAGAGCCATTTCAAGTGTCTCGGCTATGGGCACCGCGGGTGGGGCTGCTGGGATCCCAGCATAGGGCAGCCGACAGTAGGTTCGAACGTAAATGTTTCATCAGCCCGAAAACTAACCCTGCAGCGCTGAATCCCGTCGCTGGTTCTGGGGCTTGCGGGATATTACAACAGACGCTAGCGAGGACTCGCCACAATGGATAAGGTCTTGCAAACGAATCTGAATAGAAGTAGGACGGCGCACGACCTGCTCAGATAGATCTGCCTCAATAAGGACGCTGACATTGTTCATGTAAGCAAACAGTATAAATTTATACAACAATGTATACTTTACAACTGCAAATATTTATGGATATTTTTCATTTTCGATTACAAGTTAAACACTGAAACAAAAATAATTATATCTTTACTAAATGTGATTTGCAGCTTTGAATAGTTATTTTTTTGGATATGTTCTTATTTTGGCGTAATTTATTGAGCCAATAAAAGATTTTTTTAATTTTTCAAAACAGTAAATTGAAACTGATAATTTTGTTTGAGGGAATCACGATTCAATAAAATGACAGCGGTTTTTTTATTTTATAAAAATTAACAAAAATATTTTTTCGTGTAACGAGACCGCAGCTCGTCCATACCTGCGTTCCACGATGCGGTTGTGTGTAGCAGTTGTCCGTCTTATACAAATGCA
The DNA here is from genome assembly GCA_018906775.1 of Sycophila sp. Sp_5. Classification (NCBI taxonomy): domain Eukaryota; kingdom Metazoa; phylum Arthropoda; class Insecta; order Hymenoptera; family Eurytomidae; genus Sycophila; species Sycophila sp. Sp_5. The sequence continues at coordinate 28,595 of JACCID010000458.1, forward strand.
GTGCCGACTACTACAAGTGCCGCGAGAATTCGAACTCGGGAAGATTGGATGTAGCCAGAAAAGTAATGAAATGACGAAATAAATATTAAGAAATTCATTCCTCTTTAGTCGTAACAAAACAAAGCTCCCCTGGGGATTGTAACACCTTAACGAGTTTCTGGTAGGGAGGCTTAAATCATGGCGAGGGCAAATATCTCTGGCTGCATCAATTATGAGAGAATCGAGCCCCTATAAACGGGAGATCCAAACAAATGAGGATAACGTGAGTTCTAGGTTCCCTGTAAACGGGATTGTCCTAGTGAAAGGAGAATGAGTGTAAGCTTTGTATAAACGTGATGTCCAAGCGAGTGGGGAACCGGATGTATGTAGGGCACTGTCACATGATGGATCCCGGCCAGCGGTACGATCTCGGAGAATACGAGAAGAGGCTTTAAATCGCCATTGTGACTAACAAACAGCCTTCATCTAAGGTGATGGAATGGAATCCAAAGGTGCAATGAGATCCGTGCCGATATGGATTTGTGGCCCTAGGGATTACAAAGGGTCAATACAGAAGTGCTAGATTTAACTCCATGGTCTAATGACTTTACTGAGAGGATCACCAAATGGAGTTTAGAATGAACAGATCAGGTTCGATCTCATGACGAGAGTATCCGACCAAACCCAATAGAAAAGAAACCCTAGAAACATAGAGTGGGAGAAAAATTTTAGCGGACCTCGCAAAAGCTCTGAGTCTTCCCCAAAGCAATTGGCGACGTATCCACACTATAAACATATCTACAAATAGTGGAATAAAAACCTGTCATAACTTAGAGAAAGAACGAGAGAACTCCTCAACAAGGTCAGAAAGAGTAACGACTCTTGTAAGTGGCACGAGTACAACCAAAAGAGGGATTTTTACAGAACAGCAGTAAGTAAGGTTGTAACAAGATTGACGAAGCTGCGCCTTGTTCACAGAATTAGCAAAGATTGCGCAATGAGCGCATTGCCCACATAAATAGGCCGCGGCGCAAACACTCGACCTCTTTCACCGCTGGAAGTCGTCGCGTCCCGCCTCACCAAGGACAGCTTCGTCGATCTCCGCGATCTGAGAGGTCGCACACCGGATCCGGTGCAAGCCGTAACCCAAGTATAAATTAATAATTCGTAAATAACGATTAAAGTGTAGTGCGGGTGTTCTGGATATGTGATAAGCAGTAAGCGCAGGGATCGGGACGTGGTAACAGACCGAAGGTGGCAAAAAGGCAACTCCGTTGGGGATTTGATATCTTTCGGGTAAATAAATGCGCACAAAATATCCTATGTTTAATTATCTTCGATTAAATAAAATCCTTCTTGAATTGATACATATATATTATTCCATCCATTAATATAAATTCCTCCGATCTCATTCCCTATCTACATGTTAATTCCGCGATATATCTCAAAAATAATCACAAGGTCCAACAAAACAAATGCGACTCCTTTATTGAGGAGATATCTAGTGGAACTGATGCTACAAGGCTAAACAGAATGTTATCTAGCAACCCTGAAGCCATCCTTAGTTCCCTAAAACTCCCAGACTATAGCAAAAGCTCTTCTCAGAATCCAAAAGGACTCTAGTATATAAAAAAAATAAAACGCTGGGAGTTCCAGATGGCGTCCATGCTCATGGACAGGACGAAAAGGTTGTGTATGTTTGATAGGGAATACAGGATCAGCCTCGCGAAAAATCCAACTGGATAACAGGCCGGTTGAAACAAAAAAATGGGGAAACCTGGTATACTGATGGTTTGAAAACGGTACAAGGATCGTATGCCAGAGTGTAATGCCGCAGTAACGGAAAGGGTTGCACCTTTCCCCTAAGAGAGTACAGGACGGTACTACAAGCCGAACGTATTTGAGTGTTGAATTGCGCCCTATGGACCATAGAAAAAGGCACAAAGGAGCATTTATACATAAATACAGATAGAAAAGGAGTCATTCAGGTTCTAAAAGCACAACTACATACAAGTTAGGGTATGAATTTATTTATTTATTTATTTATTTATTTATTTAAACCAGTTTATACATAATCATAATTATATAAACTAAAAAACTTATAACTAAAGTTTACTAAAAAAACCTTATCTTATATTGTGCATTATAAACCTTATCTTATATTGTGCACTAATAACATCAAAGTTCACGTGGTTTGGATCCTACGTTTAAACGTAAAGTCCAGTTGAGATGTGCACTCGCTCTCCGTAGGTGAGCTGGACATACAATATCCCTCCGACCCTGAGGAGCGGCCGGTAGAACGGCGTGGGCGTACCAGCAGTGGGTTTTTTCCTATGCCCCCTCTGCTAGGGAGTCGCCGTTCCTCGTCTGCACTAGGAGACTAGGGGGCGATATGCCCTGGCGGACACTCGGCGGAGGGAGTATGCACATCACAACTATAGGAGGCAAAGCACAATGGGCTTACTTACAGCCTACGTACGAGTCAGCACATCTCCGAGCAGGGGCCCGCTGGTGCGCCTCCAATAAAAATATCCGAATATCCAAATAATAGATATTAATATACGTAATAAGTGGTTGAAATTTCAGCACCTCAACCGATACTAATTTTTGAGTTATAATAGGTCAAAAATACAACTTTTAACATAGTTTGCATAGGCTTAGACTTCGCTTGAAGTACAATATCTTCGACTATGACTTCAAGAATCCCCCAGTTTTTATGAAAATTAAGCATGTAATAGAATTAAATATTGCGATTAATATGAACCATTTTTCAATAGAGCAATCGGTACTACTTTATAAGATAATCAATTCTAAAGTCCGCAGTTATAGTGCATTTCGATGCGCGCAGAGCAGAAAGTGAAGGGAAAAGTATCCGCGTCAGTACGGAGTAGGTAGCGCTTGATGTGTTAAGAGTAGACGCGTCGTTCGCTCAACGAAGATTAGCAGAATCCAAAGAAGGCATAATTTCCATGTTATGTAGTACCTATGAATAATATAAATTTATACTGCAACGCGTGGGATAAGTGAATGAGTAAAAGAGATAAAGACGCTCCCCACTACTCAAAGGCCTAGAGAGGAAAAGTAGAGAACGCTGCGCAGATTGCTAAATTTTGTCACTACGCATCTTAGGTTCTCAACTTAGTCGTTTCGGAAAGAGAAAAACTAAGCGGCGACGGAGGAGAGTACCAGCGCTACTAGTTGGTTTCCACTGAACAAGAGAACATCCTTAACGTGATTCTTATAAGTTTCATTTTTTAGCTAATTAGCTATAACGTGGCTGTTTGTTTTTATATGAATTAGTGCTAGTTGTTTAATGTTTAGACAATCTATTTGTTTTTCTCTAAGTTTACTGTTTTTATCCATTAAGTAGTATATATTAATAGGTTAATATATTTCTTATTATTAATTAATTTCTTATATCTATACCTTGATTTTTCTTTTATTTCTAAAAGTTTGTTTAATATCTTTAATACGTTAATCATAAATGTTTATAACAATCTTTTTAACCTCCTCTTGCTCTATCGCTTTAATAAAAAAACTTTTTGAGTTTATTTGAGGTAGCTTTCTTTCTTTATTTGGTGGTGTTATTATTTTGGATCTTAATTCATCTCCTATAGTGCAGAAGTAGTTATCTAGTTTGTCAGCGATCTTACTAGTATCAGAAATTTTTTTCATTATTTATCTTAAAATACTCTTCCTATGGGTTGTAAGACCTTGACGATGGTGGAAAAGCTTGAGCCTTGTCAGACCACTGGGTCACTTACCCTTGCACCGTCTGAAAGGTAGGTGAATGAGACGGAATCCCCGTAAAAAGGGCTCTTCATGTGAATGGATACTGGTTATGGATGCGTATGAAAGGGACGGAATCCCCGTAAAAAGGGCTCTTCACGTGAATGACCGAATCCCCGTAAAAAGGGCTCTTCGAAGGATGAGGCGAAAGGTACCGTGGAAACCGCGGTGCGCCTGCTCATGGAGAAGAAGTGGAGGCGCTGAGGGCGCTAGGCTTCAGACCTTTCTGTGGCGGAGGCAGAGCGCACGTGGTTCTCCTCAAAGATAAGGGAGGAGGAACGGGGGAAAGGGCTGGTCAGCCCGCCCAGACAAGGGCGGGCTGGGAAAGCCGTCCTTTAAGTAGAAAAAAAACGGAACAATGAATCCAGCAAGTATTGCGGGAACAACATTCCTTTTATTCAAATTAACTTGCATCACTGCAAAGGCGCTTCAGCGGTTCTAGCCAAGTGCATGGCGGAGATGCAAACAGGCATCGCCTTGATCCAAGAACCTTGGATCAATGCGAGTGGCAGGGTGGCAGGTCTAGGAAGCTGTGGACGGCTCTTCCGGGCGGCCGGAGAAGGGCGGGTGCGTGCCTGCATTCTCCTAAAAGGAATTCAGGGGGAGATCTAGCCGCTTCACTGCCATAAGGATCTCACTACAGTAATCGTAAAGAGAAGGACTGAGGGAGGAGCGGAGGAGGAGATTATCCTAGCCTCGGCTTACTTTCCCAGCGACGCAACGGACTCACCACCTCCGGTGGAGGTGAGAGCATTGATCGAGGACTGCTGCAGGAGTGGCAGGGAAGTTTTAATAGGGTGCGACGCAAACGCACATCACCTTGTGTGGGGCAGCTCGAACTGCAACGAACGAGGTGAGAAACTATTGGAGTATCTCTGCTCGACGGAGCTTGATATCCTCAATAGAGGTAGGGTCTCGACGTTCAGAGACTGCAGGAGAGAAGAGGTTATCGATATCACCCTGGCTACGAAGGGGATCGTTCCAATGGTCCGGGGATGGAGAGTGGCGGATAAGGTCTCCCTATCGGACCATGAACAGATCCGCTTTGAGCTAGGGGAGATAACCAAGAAGATACTGATTAGAAGGAATCCCAGGAAAACAAACGGAGAACTGTACCACAGCCGTCTGGCAGAGAAACTTCCGGACGTCACGACGGGGGTTAAACACCACGGAAGCTATTGAAAGGTTTTGTGTCAGGATCCAATCTGCCGTAATAGGCGCCTTCGAGGATAGCTGCCGCCCAACAAAACGCGGACAGGGTAAAAGTGCGCCCTGGTGGACACCCCGGCTGGGTGCCCTGCGCAAGGAGGTCGGCAAGCTATTCAACAGATGGAAGAGAAAAAGAGGTTCCGAGGAACTGGCGGCCTATAAGGATGCCAGGAGGGAGTATAAAAAAGCTCTCGAGACGGCTAGAAAGGAAGGCTGGAAGCGGTTCTGCGAAGAACTGAACAGCATCCCGGATACAGCCAGGCTTAATAGAATCCTGGTCAGGCCGTCTGGAGGGGCGCATTTACAGATTAGGAAATCCTCAGGGTATGGGCAGCTGACAATAAGGAAGCTCTTGAGTGCCTGTTGGCGGCCCATTTCCCAGGGTTAGGATCGCAGGTTCTGCTAGAGCAATCAATAGCTGAGCTCTCTGGACAGGACTGGGCAGAGGTCGATCAGTTTGTATCTAGCGATAACGTCAAATGGGCCATCGGCTCCTTCGAACCCTATAAAGCAGCAGGGGTCGACGGCATTTTTCCAGCCCTACTGCAAAAGGGAGTGGATTTACTGTTGGAACCGCTGATGAAAGTCTTCAAGGTTTGTCTGGCGTTCGGCTATGTACCAACCGAATGGAAGAAGGCCAAGGATATCTTTATACCGAAGCCCGTTAAGCAGGCACATGAAAACGTCAAAGACTTTAGACCAATAAGTCTGACGTCGTTCATGCTTAAGACCTTAGAGAGACTAGTGGACCGAGGAATCAAGGATGGTCCCCTAATAACTCTCCCTCTGCACGTTGCACAGCATGCTTACAGGGAGGGGAAGTCGGTGGAATCAGCACTTGACGAGGCAACCACTAGGATCAAGAAGGGGATGAGAAATAAAGGCATGATATTAGCTGCGTTCCTCGACGTGGAAGGTGCCTTTAATTTCACGACAGAGAGGAGTATATACCGGGGTGCGGAGAGGCATGGTATTCCCAGGTCACTAGTGAGGTGGCTACACAGCTTCCTTACAGGGAGAGTAGTTGAGGCACAGTGGGGGTCGGCGACTGGAGGCGGCCGGGTGTGGAGGGGCTGTCCACAGGGCGGTGTACTATCGCCCACGGAATGAAATGGGCATTTATGCTCAGGCTTAAGCCGACGACGTCTTAATCCTGATAATGGGTCATGACGAAGGGACGCTAGCAGGCCTGATGAATTTTGCATTAGGCATAGTGGAGGCATGGTGTAAGGAAGTGGAACTGTCCGTTAACCCTGACAAAATGGTACTAGTCAACTTCACCTCTAAGTATAAGGTAAAGAAAATGGAACCCATTAAGCTCTTCGGTAAATCACTCTCATTGTCGAGTGAGGTAAAATACCTGGGGGTGATATTCGACTCGAGGCTGAACTGGGGTAAACACTTGGAGAGCAAGAAAAGGAGCTTTACGGCTGCTTTCTGGGCTTGCAGGCGAGCCTTTGGGGCAACCTGGGGATTGAAACCCAAGATGATCCTGTGGCTCTATACGGCGGTCCTCAGACCAAGGCTTCTGCATGGTGCCATCGAATGGTGGCCTCGATGTAGATTGAAGACAGGTTACCTGCTTCTAGACAGATTACAAGGTTTTGTTACAAGGGGCATAATGGGGGTCAGAAGATCAACACCACTGAAGGTATTGGAGGTGATGTTGGACCTCCCACCTCTTGGTACACTGGTGAGAGCGGCAGCGCTTAAGGCAAAGATTAGAGTTTCAAATGACTGGCCTAAGTACGAGGACGCTGAGATCGTCGAGTGTATCGACACAGATCAGAGGCGAGGTGCTAGGCTAGATAAGATCACTCGCTGCTGCTATAGGTTTGAAAGAAACTTTGTGGTAGCGAGCTCACAACAAAGGGAGGAGGACCAGACAGGCTTTAGCTGGTTCACGGACGGTTCTAAGAATGAACTAGGGGTAGGTGCGGCTGCGTGGCTAAAAGGGAGCAGCAGAGAAATCGTGCTCTCACTAAGACCATACACCACAGTCTTCCAAGCGGAAGTGAGGGCTATCAGGAGCTGCGTGGAGGCTATGCTTGATGAGGGGTGGACAAACCAGAAGGTTGTCATACACCCGGACAGTAGGGCCGCCATCGCTGCTCTTAACAAGGTGACAATTACCTCCTCGGAGGTTCTGGCGTGCAGTACATCACTTGACACCTTGGCAAAGAGATGCACCGTCAAGTTGGAATGGGTAGCTGGTCATGCAGGCATTCGTGGCAACGAGAAGGCCGACGGACTTGCTAAGAGGGGTGCGGCGGGGCTTAGGGCAATCGCCGTAGATACGGCTCTACCAGGGTGCGAACTAGACAACAGAGTCCAGACCTGGATTAGAAAGGAGCAGACCAACAAATGGGTAGGGTGCCAAGACTGCAGACACACCAAAGCGTTTATCGCAGAGTCTGTCCCGGCAGGATGGGTGGGTGAGCTGTTAAATCTCCCCAAAAAGGACATTAGGAAGGTAGCGGAGTGGTTGACGGGCCATTGTGACCTGGCACACTTTAGGAAGAGGATAGGATCAGGCACTGAGAGCATCTGTAGACTCTGTGGGGGAGAGGAGGAAACTCCCATGCATCTCCTGTGTCGCTGCCCTAGGCTGATGGGCGGCAGACGGAGAGTGTGTGAGGAGTGGTTTCTCGAACCTGAAGATGTCTGCCCTTTGGGGATTAACAGGCTTCTCAGACTGTTAAATTATATAGGGAGGTTGATGGGAGATGAATGATGAGGAGACCGAGCGCAATGGGCTAATTGGCCTAGGTGCATCACCTGCATTTCCCCGCGAGGGGCCGTGGGTGCGTTTCCGCTCTGACATCGACTATCGACTATCTTAAAATAGTTAATGCTACTTATATTTTTTGCATTTTTTCCTAGCTTATGGTTTATAATTTTCCATAAGTTTCTTTGATTGTCCAAAAATTATCAATACAAGTACCCTTATTGTGGTTTATATCTGAGGGCCCTGTTATAGAATTTATCGCTGGGCAATATCCATTTTCTAGCAAGGTGATTAGAAATTCTTGGTCAATTTGTTCGCAGCTAGGCATGTTTAAGTTGACATCTCCTATTATTATGTTATTTTTATGTTTATTGTTTATTTTAATTAATTCCATGATATTCATAAGGAATTCAGTTTTATAAAGATCATGCGATCTATATACATCTGATATAACTAATTCTTGCTTATTTGCTAGGTCTATTTTGGTTTTTAAATTGTGTGGTTTGTTATTTTTTGTAATTGTTGTGGTTTCGTTTATGTCGTCTCGGATATAAATGATAACGCCATCAGATTTAATGTCGTATTCTGTATACTATTTTTCTTCCTACCGGCTCGAAAGTACGCCCAATAATTAATGATAATTGATAAAATAGCGTTGTTGTCTGCTCTTTTATGTTCCGTCATGTTTACTTTCGCTGCCGGCTGGCTATGCATAGGACTATATCTATATGTAGATGGTACCTCGCCCGTCTTTTGTAATTCCAAGGCGAAGCCGAGCTCGGCCTCGGAGTTACGGGACGGGGCGAGCAGCAATATCATGCAAGAAAACGTGAAAACGAAAACAGAAATTCGTATAATACTTATATTTATTAAACTTTATTCATTTAGTAGTTAAATATTAGTACTAATAGATTATTTAGAAATAGTATGACAATATACGATTAATGAAATAAAAATAGTATAAAGTATTAATTACTATAATTATTGCATAAAATTATAATCAAAATTTTTAAATATTTCTTTTTCATCATCGGATCTTTGTGACGAGGAATCGCTCTTCTTTTTTTTTACCAGAAAGTTCAACTGTAATAGTATTACAGTTTCTGAGGTTAAACCGGGCGGTAGGGACGATATTGTGACAGAGATAAACAGATGAGGTTGTACGTTGCACCCAGGCGTTCAAAATAATGTCTGTGACAACTTCACATGGATCAGTAAGCGGCAGTATGAGTTTCGGTAATCAAAAGCTATCGTTTCGAGCCTGAAATGCGTCCGCGGAAGGCGTACTTTCGAGTCGGTAGGAAGAAAATTTCATTTATGCTTCTAATATTAAGACATGAAATAATTTCGTTTTTATAATGCAGGTATTTGTTGAGTTTTTCTATATTATCGAAATTTAATTGATTTTTAATTAAGTCTTCTTTCATACTTATATTCATGAGTAAGCAGATTGATGTATTTCTTTGTTTTCTAATTGTGCATACCGACCGTAGCCATCTTGGTTGCTCTGTTTTACCGAAGTATCGTGAAATCGTGTGTTAATTAAGTCTTAATTTTAAAATTGTGCGTTGGTTCTTTTTTTAAAAAATTCTCAATTGTGTTTACACTTTCCAGATTCATACAGTTTATTATATTTGTATATTTTTCTTTATTGTTAAATGACGCACGACTGAGTTTTCTAAGCCAGTTTTATCTTTACTATCTGTTTTATTAACTATAAGTTTTGGTACTCTTTTTCTGGTAGATATTTGTATATTTTCATCCATTTTTACAATATCAGCTAAATTAGGAATCGGTTCTTTTTTGTTGCTAGTTTCTTGCTTTTTTTTTGTTAGGTGTTCATTGAGAAGTTTATTTTTCCTTTTAATTTACTGTTTAAGTCGGTTAATAATTTATTTTGTATTTTTAGCGATTCAATTTTACTGTCATCTTCGTATACAGGGTGGGCCAAAAGAACCAGAACCGCAAAATAACTCAGCGGGATTGTATTTTAAGATAAAAAGCTTAAAACAAAAGATATAGGATTTTTTCCTGGCTATTCGACGGTGATAATGACCATGACCTTGAGCATAACCTTGATCCCTCAGGGGGCATCTAAGTGACTCAAAGTGTTCCCAACCATGTAGAATGTTTGTGTTGTTGGGACAACTGTAGATGAAAAAGGGATAAAGTGTAAATGTGTTAAAGATTGTATTGAGTTGAAGTGGAGTATTGGGTTTGAAGTGGCGTATGAATGAAAGATTGTCCTTGAATGTAGAAAAAGAAGATTTGCTATGAAATGTCATAGAGCCGATGAGAATAGCAGAGATTCCCCCCCCCCCCCGCCTCGACTGCCCACCCCCCCTGTATGAATGTGGGGCATAGCTTAGTAGTCTAGAAGCTACGAACGGAGCCTCCGACTGATGTGTGGGTCGTCGGAACGGCAACCTTGGAAGACAATCACGCTCTTATCGGTGAGTGACCGTCAGTAGACTGGCTTAGTTCAGGGGTGGTCCATAAAAAATATTTTTTATACAATTCTAAATCAATAATATTTTTAGTAATTTTTCGATTAGATGCATCCTTTTCGAGAAAAAAATTGAAGAGTTTAAAAAACGTGCCGCAATATTGCGGACGAGGATGGGTTGCTTCCCGAGGCGATCCCACCAGATATTAATTTTAAGTGTCATCCTAAACAGAAAAACAGTACTGCGGTATGTTTATTGAGTGATGGTGCATACTATAAAAGATACTTTAATAAAAAAGGAGGTGGAAAGTATATTAATAATGTTTTTGTGATATGTAATGATCATGAGGACGTAGACATAACCTTATTGACCAAAAAAAAACCACGTGCGCTGATAGCTATATGAAAGAAGAAAACACACTTAAGAACAAATTACTGGCCGAACAAAATAAGAAATATAACAACTTATGCAGTGAATTTAACAATTTCAAAAAAAATATGATGCTTTACTACTAGAAAAGAAAAGTGAAGAAGATATGGATATGGATATAGATGAAAATACTTTAGTATCTGTATTTAAAGAAAAAAATAATCTGCTTAGACAGCTTAATACTGAACTAAAAGAAAAAATAATCTATTAAAAGAATTATTACAAAAAGAAAAAGAAACGTCTAAAATAGGCAAAATTCCTGTGCTGAGATAAGCTCAAATACAAATTTCCCAACTAAAAGTGTGCCTGTACCAAAAATCATCATAAAACGTAAGAGTGAAAAAGATACTTCTAATATGGCAGAAAATGTAATAAAACAACTATGAAAAGACACACGAATTCAAACAAACAGAATTAATAAAGGGAAAAATGACACCATTACAATCAGCTGTAAGAATGCTGACAGTGCAAAAGCGGCAGTAAAGATCTTGGATAAGCTCAATCATATGTATAAAATTGAAAAGAAGAAACCTACAAAGCCTACAATAAAAATAGTTGGCATTGAAGTAACATTTCCAGACATTAGACAGCTAGAAGATGATATAAACAAATGAAATTTTGCAAACTATGATGAAAAAGGGAAAATAATACACCACTATGTAAACAGCAAAGCAAACTCTACTACAGTACTAATGGAAATTACCTAAAAAATGCATAAACAAATAAAAGAAAATAAAGACAGAATTTATATACATGTTTCTATAGCGATTATAGCAATTATTGCGAATAACATGTATTATAGCGAAGAACAGGGAGAGTGTTTTTACCAAGATGTTAAAGTAATGGAGAAGCGTTATCAAGGTACATGGGATGCTAGTATGCTGGCCGACTACAGCTGGATGTTGAAAAGAGATTGTGAAACTACTGGGAAAAAACGTAGAAGGAAAACTTTGCACCGATCATTTGATGAGAAGCGTGTAAGGTATAGTAAGAAAAAATAAATGGCATAAAGTTTGGTTTGTTTTACAAGAATTTTGTCGATTTTATTTTCAAATAACCTTCACTATGAGGTGATGGAGTCTAACGGACCACGGATTCGGAATCAGCAACCTCAAAAACATAAGGTATATATGGTCTGGTCCGTGGGTTTTGATATATTTTTTTTTTTTTTTGTGGCTGTGTGATTATATGCGCTGAATCTTGGATCTTAGAATACCATCAATACTTCAATTTAAAAGGTTAAAAAAATTTTATAACAATAGTCAGCTAAATAAAGCCGATGGAGTTGTTGTCTATGTAAAGGAGAATATAATCGAAACTACTACTATTGTGACTCAAAATAGACTGAGTATGAGTAATACTAAACTGAGAGTTAACAATGAAAAAAATTTTGAAATATCTTCCATATAAAGATCTCATAGTTCAACCATAACAGAATTTCTTGTAAACTTAGAAGTATTCCTCAAAACAAAAAAAAAAAAAAAATAAAGAATCACTGTATAGTAGGTAATTGACTGTAAGTAACTTACAGTCAAAAGGATACAAATCATACTTTACGGGTATAACAAGACCGATGCTAAATAAAAATAGCGAAACATGTATTGACAATTTCTACATTAAAACAGATTACAATGTCCAATCTATAAAGTTAATGCAAACTTTTACTGATCCCTATCCACTTTTAACAGGATTAGACAATTTTCGGACGCCCGGGCCGCCTCGCCCGCCTCGGCCGATCGGCCGCTCAGGCCATCCCGGCCTACGATGACGCATTTTTTCTGCTCCCCCTTAACAACTTCGTTATGAGGGGTTTTTCCAGGCGTCTTCCCTTTCCTTCTTCTTTTTGCAACGGTGTTTTGACCGAATATCGGCCGATTGGCCCGGGCAAAAACATTGAGCACTTCACTTCTTCTCGGAACCTCTCGCAGTGCGGATCGCCGGAACTACGAGAGCCAGTCTAGTCGTGTCGGTCCCTTTAGCTGCTGTTCGAAACTCCGCGCGCCCGAATAACCTCTTAAGTGCTTGTGTGTGTGTATGACTCGTCGCCGCGCGTAATCCTTGTTTCTCGCGGAGAACGCGTGCCCTTCCTGGTGTACCCTACTGCGACCGGCGGACGTGTGGAGGACGTGAGTGCGCACCCTGGACGAGACGCCCCCCGTACTCGTAGACGCTTGCCTCTGCGCAAGCGTCTGAGGTGGGCTCCCGAGGCGGACTGGACCCCACGAGCGCGGCGTCGTTAGGTAATCCCGTTCCCGAGTCGTCGGGGCAACACCGCGCCAAGAGTGTTTGCGGAGCCACCTTCCGGCCTTCAGCCCCCGGTAATCTTGCGCGTTACCGCAGCGGCTCCTGCCACACGCTCCAAATTAATAGTGTACTGCGGTAAGAGATCTCTAGTTAGTTTAGTTTATTGAATGCATTCAATCGCGCTTAAATTTCCTTGGTTATAAATTATTGTACTTTATTATAAATTCTTATGGCTTTTTCCTCCACCTTCAGTGGAGGTTTTTTATGCCAAATAAATTATCGTTCTGTTACTTAATTAAGTTACCTGTGTTTTGATTCAAAAGCTCACTCAACCTATTAATTCTTTATATAATATCAATACTCCATGTAATTTCTTAAATTGTATTTACCATTGAGATTAAACCAACAAAGGCTATAAAATAAATTTCAATCAACTTGACAATATAGCATCTTTAAAAAATTGGAATATATTTAACTAACATAGCAATTGAATCAATCATAACAGAAATGCAAGGATGTACAAATTTGGCAATAACGAATACTACAAGCAAATGTAATAAATCAAAAACAAAATATAGAAAGTCATGGATAACTCAAGGTATAATTAAGTATTACAAAACTAAAGAGTTGTTATATAAGGTATGGAAAAATAATCCAGAAAACGAAAAACTAAAAAAAGATTTTAAAAACTATGAAAAAATCTTAGAAAAAAGTAGTAATAGATGCTAAAATTAAATGTGAGAAAAAGAAATTTGAATCTTGCAAACAAAACACGAAACAAATGTGGAATCTGATTAATCAAAAACTAAATAGAAGAAGAAACAAAACACGAAAATTGATTATATTAAAGATGTAAACAACAACAAATTTTTCAACCCAAAGTAATTAGCAGACTATACGAATGCATATTTCAGTAAAATAGGAAAGAATCTGAGTAACTCCATTGCTAAGAGCAATGTTGAGATTTCACTAACTCTTATGAATGAAAAAACTATTTTCTTAAAGCCTACTAATTCTAATGAAATACAAAAATTATAAAAATATGAAGGATAAAGCAGGGGGAGTGGACAATATAAGTACAAAGGTGTTAAAAACCATATCTGATAGTATTTACGATCCACTAGCATGTATTTTAATTTATGCATAGAAAAATCTGTATGGCGAAATGAACTAAAGACAGCTGAATTGATACCAATTTATAAAGCAAATGATAAACATGATGTGACAAATTATAGACCTATATCCCTAATCTCAAATATAGCTAAAATTTTTTAAAAAATAATATATAAGAGATTATATGATTTCATTACAAAGTGCAAAATAATTAGTCCAAATCAGTTTGGTTTTACAAAAAACAAAGGCACTAAAGATGCGATAAGATATTTAACTAATATTATATATAGTAAATTAGATAAAAGCAAACCAATAATCGTTGCTTTTTTGGATCTAGCAAAAGCTTTTGATACAGTGGATCATGAAATATTGTTAGATAAGTTGTACAACTATAGTATAAGAGGTAATGCGAATTATTTATTGAAAAACTTGTGACGAGTAAAATTAATTCCCCCCTAATAATCCTGGACAACGAGGCACGCCAAGCGACACCACGCTAACGCCGAGTTATTTATTTAATGTCCGAGATCTAACACGCGTTCTTATCCCCGAGGTACGACGGCACCCGCGGGCACTCACACACACATGCACTCTTCCCGGAGCCCGATCAGCTGTTTATCGAGGCGACACGAAGGAGGCGTACATACGCGCTGATGGAGATGCCGGCGGTTTTCCAGAGTCACCAATGGGCGAAGAGACGACGCATGACCCGGTGGGCACCGATGGATAACCAGCAGGCGACGGCGAGCACCACCGATCAGCTGTCAACAATGCCGGTGGCGACCAGCCGAAGAACTTACACACACACATACACATACACCGTGTAACCAACGCGAGGCGCCGCGATCGCCTCCAGCGAGCGGCGCGACGTGGACAGCGGCGACGCAACGACGCGCACGTGGTCGAAGGCCGAGACAAGAGAGAGAGACGGACGATAAGGCGTACGAGCACGCGGGAGAAAGGCACGAAGGCGCGCGAACGAGGAGGCGACGCGAGCTCAGCCGAGCTTACCCGAACGCCGACTTGTGACGACACAATAGCACAGGGGCGCATGTAGTACCCGCGCCCGCCGCCCACGCAATTAATGCGAGAATCGCAAATAGCTACTCCGCGCGTACCTTAGGCGAGGCAAGCGGCCTCCGCCATTTAGCATGTACTGCGCGATCGGCGAGAAGGCGCGCGGAGCGTTAACATGACGATCGCGATCGGAAAAACCATAGGTGATCCTCCTGGAGAAGAAGGACCGGCGCGACACCTTATGCCCGATTAGCCTAATTAAGGGCTAGACAAAAATGATCATTGTAATCGCGTAGGAGAGAGTGAGGACGCAAGTGACGCCACGGGGACTCGATTGTCGCCATTGTTGAAGGTGACACTCATTGTCGGGACTTTGTTCGCGTATCCTCGTAGCGTTTGAGCCCGAACCTTGCATCATTGTCGTCAGAGTAGTTGCGGTATATCGATTCAGTCGTGTGTAGTAGCAACACTTTTTGTCGTCATCGGAAGCGTGGAGTTAGTGAGGAGTCAAGAGAAAACCGCTTAATAGAGACGGTGAGTGGATCGGAGAGGAAGGCCGCAGGACGAACGACGCCATCGAGGTGAGGTGAGGCGGAGTGCCGTATAATCGACGGGTCGGGACTCGTAATAGGTGTGAAAGAGTCGTCGAAGCGCGTAGTAGAGTAGCGTCGCGGTACTAGGTTTATTCGGGAATTCTCGGCGTTGGCGTGCTTCGCGAAGCGGAACACTGACACACTTGTATCTCGATAAGCCGCATTAAAGCGCATAGATAATTTAATCATTGAGTTCTATTTATTTAGTGAGTGTTTATTGTGTGATTTCCCTCGTTAGGGTGGTTTTCCCCGCCACCCTGAGTCTAACGGACATCCTTCGGGCGTGCAACCCACGCACCGCCGCTAGCCGAGCGTGGTGTTCGTAAAGTGCGCGAGATCGTACTCTGGCTGGTACCTTCCGTGCCTGGCGCCCTGGGAGCGCGTAGTGCGTTCCGCATAACAAAAATAAAAGCCAGAGTGCCTAGCCTTTGTCGACGCGGCTTAGGGGACTCGGATCGAGGGTCTGCGTAATTGCAACGTCACAAACTACTTAACAGATATGTCGCAGGTTGTTAAACTATTGGATACTACGAACAAAAGTTGTAAACTACTTCTCGTATATGTCAATGATTTATTAAATAGTCTGCCTATGGGAAATATATTGTCTTATACAGATGATACTTCAATAGTATCAACTGCAAGTTCATGGAATGACACACAGAATGAACTAAACTAGCGATCCATATGTTATCGAACTCTAAATTGCCTGGCAGAAAGTCGACCACTAACTCTTTTCTAGCTACCGGTTTATGCAGAAAGAAAGAAAAATGAGGTCGCAGACAAACTAGTTAAACAAGCGAGGAAAGAAGTCTTCATCAACCCAGAACCGACAACTGATATTTGCGATACCATACTCAACAGAGATAATAATGATATATATTTTTTTTAATAACAATAATAACAATAATAATAATAATAATAATAATATAATTTTTAAGGAGGGAGGAAATCTATTGAATGAGACCAAATCGGGTCACCGATGCTTGTAACGTTTGCAGCCTAATATAGCTGGACCAGAGCCACGGATATCGAAATTTGACGAGCATTGTTCAATCCGTTTTAACCAGAAAAAAGAGGGACGTCCTGGACAGGGCCCTAAGCGCAAAGAAAGAAGAGTATTAGATATCTAGTTAAAACGTGTGTTATAATATTATTTTTTATTGAGAGGAGCAATCAATAACAGGTGCGTGATTGCGAGAATTTTACTGGTTTTATATTTTATTAATAAACGATTATATTTTATTTGTGAAGAAAACAAAAAAAAAAAATTGCTGACACTATTTTCTAAACTTAAGACCGACTATATTACATAGCCAAGAAGACGGCGAATGTATACATTCGTATACGTCTTGCTATAGCAAGAATAAAAAAGCAAAAGGCTAGCAAGAGCGGCCAAGTCACCCCTGTGCCAGGTACAAGCCGAGGTGAAGATCAAGGGACCTGGTAAACAATAAAAAAACAAAAAAAGAAGAAGAACCAGATGAAAAGCTCTGATCAGGCAACAACGAATGTCGACGGACAAAACCCCAGACGGACAGACCGAAAACGTCGGCCTTCTGGCATGACCCCATCGAAAAGGGGATGGGCAGTACTTATTGTCCCAAAAAAGGGGAAATTTTTCGCAGACGTTGTACGCACGCTACAGACGACCGACACCTCCGTCAGCAACCTAGTTATCAAAGCAATCAGCAATACTAAAGATGGACCCTGCAAGACCTCAGCGCGCGTTTCCGGGAAACTATGGAAGATCAGGGGACCATAAAAAACATGATCTCAAGTGTTACCCTAGAGTTGAAGTTTTCAACGTTGCATGCAACAAAAATATTAAATTTGTTAGTTTGTAAATTTGAGACACTATATGCTTTAAAATAGGTTATTTACAATAAATAAATAGTAAATAATCCTAATTAAACAATTTTCCAACTTCTAAATATCTCGAAATAGGGGTTGAAAAATTGCGAATTTTTTAAGGGTGGAATACAGAGTTTCAAAACATTTTTAACGTCTCTAGAGTCATAGAGATTCTGGACCTAGACTGTGTGGCGAAGGCTGAAGTATGGTACGTTCTGGATGGTATTCTAGAGAAAGATGCGGAAAGGAAAATCTCGGTCCTCGACTCAAACAGTCGGGAACAAAAAATGGATATCTGCGAACTAGGTAGGCATTACAGATACGAGCACTAACACACAGACTGCACAGAACTGTATAGACATCACTCCAGACAATGTCTTTCCACTTATGCTGAGTAGTTTTTCCATCATTAATTTAGCCAATCTGACCATGAATTCGTGATCAGCAACCCCAAAAGCCCCCGGGTACCAACTTTCGTCCACCATCGTGGTTTCGCTGCCATTAGAAAATTTGAAATGTTCGAAGGTCATATTTGAACATAAAATTTTCCGCTCTTTCAATTGCTGAGACCATAAAGTACGAATTCGCATTTATAAAAATGATCTTGATCTTAAAATGCCCTTAGAACTTATATTCAAGGTCAAAGTAGATAGCCACCTTAGAACCCCACAAATTTTATAGGAACTTTTTTTTTGTAGGCAGCTTACTTTGAAATTAGTAAATACACTATTCAAATAGAAAACTTTGCACTTTCATTGCGCACTCCATTCACGCTAAATTTCATAATTTCATAAACATCTTATTAAAATATAAAATATACCGTATTTAAATGTTAAAATTTCAGTATGTATACTTACAAAGAAAGGTGTGTCAAATGTGAAAGTGGTAAGACAGGAACGCGCGTCAATTGATTCTTATTTACCTTTAACCATTTTAGTTGAGCATCCTTTGATAAACTTAGAGAAAAATTGTCTTTTAAAAAATTTGAGCTAACGTCCCTAAAAAAGATAGAAACGTTTGAAATATTGATACATGTTAATAGTACATTACATAACGAGTGCATAAAATAGGTGATATTACGAATCGGATTTGTCGAATCGTATTATAGCACGCAAAAAAATGCATACTATAATACGGTATTTTACGCACGCTGTTAGAAAAGAATTATAATAAATAATCACTCACAATTCTTGCAGTTTTGACAAGTGAACTAGTGCATTGAATTCTAGATTCGCAAATTTGTTTCCCTTCAGTATTCTGCAAAAATAAGGAAATATTGTAAATTAAAATTTATTCCAATTCTAGTTTTTTTAATAAGGGCTTATCTCACAATAGAACACAATATTTTATATAATTTTATTAATAATGGCTTTTACACAAGAAGTTCAAAAAGATAAAGGCAAATATATTGTCATTTGAGACAATGTGTGCTCATGTATATCAAATTTTTATTTTTTCTGTCCTCCGATCTTAAAGCACCAACTTGTCCTATACGAAATTATATAAGAATCTCACTCTCTCTCTTCCTCTCTCTCTTCCTCTCTCCCGCTTTAAATTACAGTCTATTAATATTAATGATGTAGTCCTTGCAATATCTCATTTCTCCTCGCAATCGAGGGTAGAGGATGGTATACCTCAATTTAACTTCTTCGCGATGGGTGACTTTCCAAGAATCTGGAAGAAGGCGGAAATAATTGCCTTGCAAGAGAATGTTGTTCTAAATTCTGTTTATGATTGTAGACCGATAGCCATTCTTAGCTTTCTGTCAAAGATTCTGGAAAAAATTGCCCATACCCGAATCACGAAGTATATTACAGATAAAAAACTTCTGGACCCCCTCCAAACTCGTTTTCGTAAACATCACAGCACATAAACAACATTGCTACTTCTTTTTGACTTTAGTAAGGCATCTGACACGACCTCGCCTACTAAATTGCTTTCTAAGCTCAGACTTCTTAGCTTCTCCAGAATGGCTCTGCTGTGGGTTAAGGACGTTGTCGTAAAAATCACTTATCTTCGAATTTGTCTCAAATTAATACAAAATGTTCATTAAATTATCCTTTATAATTCCGTAAAATTTCAATACAGCAAGCGGCATTAAAAAAGTTAAAATTGTACTTTAAAGTTGCATCATGGGAAGCATAGGGCGAAGCTCGTGTTACAGACCATTTTTTTGAACTGCGAGCGCAATTATTTTGTAATACTTTTAAAAAATTATATTAGAGTATTTGATGATATAAGAAACAAGATATACTTAAGTAAATATGGGGAATCCGTATTCGTTTTTTAATGGCAAGCGTTTAAAGTAGGAATCTTTTAGTCTACCGCAAGCGCCGGAGGAGGACGACGATGGCGATTTGACAATGTCGCACGCATCAAATAGTGCGGCAGCATCACGGAGCATGTGTCTGTGCGCTATGCGTATATAAATTTGTATATATGTATATTGCGGACGCTCAAGACGCTGTTGCCGAATCGCCCGAGTCTGCGCAGAAGATAACTTTTGTACTTCTGCGAATAGAAAACGGAGAGAATGCGTGCAGTAGTGCTCAACCTATTCTTTTTTTGCCATATACACTGGTACTAATGCAAATGAAGTTTAAGTTGCGCACGACTGATCCGCGACAACGTCCTTAAATCTTACTTACAAGACCACTTTCAGACTGTGGTTGCTCAAAATAATGGTTCTTCTAACTACATAGAAACTAATCTGGGAGTTCCACAGGGATCCGTTCTTGGTCCTCTTTTATTCTGCCTATATGTCAATGACCTCAAAGATTCACTCAATGGCCTCACAATTAATCATATTTTTTATGCGGATGGCCTTCAAATTTACCTTCATTCTCGCCGCGGCCGGGAATTCGTAGAAACGCGCGTGTTTGTGTTCGCAATAAAGGCCTCTACTCTTTATTGTACTTGATCGTGTTGTTTCTCTAAGTAGTCCGCGGGGCTACGCGCACGAGACGCGCCCGCAATTATCAGGCGAGTACTTAAAACGAGAGTACAGGTGTACTCTAGCGTTGTAAACGGACCGCAGTAGGACTCTCGTGGGGCACTCATATGTGCCCCATTGCAGCTTGTCTCGTGGGAAAATTGGATTTCTCCACGAGACAAATCAAAGGAAACACCCCGTTACATGTTATATTACTAGCTTCAAAACTATTATGCAATAGAGTTTAATATATCAGGTTCTTCACTTTCCTACGCTGCTGCTGGAGTTATTAAAAAGTTGAAATTAAAATTGTTATTTTAATCAAACCTTGTAAATATACTAATAACTAATATTTTTTAAATATTATTATATGAATTGTCATAATCAGATAATCATTGCTTGAAGTTTGTTTAAATTTGTACACTTTTCACAAAAATTAAGGGAACAAAAAATTTTTCGAAACTTTTTGGCGATTTTTAACAGGCTGCATCTCAGTGAAAAATGGTCGTACAGGAAACAAAAAAAAGTTTTTGAAGCTTAAAAACTCTAGTTCTCAGATTTTTAACTTAAAAATTTCAGAGTGCAAGTAGTACTGCAATCCATAGATAAAGCACAAAAAAAATGGCCAAATACCATAGGTTGAATAGCCTGTTCATTCGCTTCAATTTACTTCTTTACTAGACCGGATACGACCATTTGTTTTCGAGATATCGAATTTTGAGTGCAAAAAGATCCTTTGTTATTCAACTGCCAATATCTTTGGAACTACTGATCGCCCAGCAATCGGACAGAGGATTTCGTTTTCTGCAGAAAATTACACATAAAAATCCTTCATGGTTAATTTAAGAAAAAAAATTTTCCACCTGTAACGTTAACGTGAAAAAAGAGCAAAAATGTTATTTTTCCGCTTTTTGGTTAATCGACTGCATCATTGTCAATATTGGGCGGAAAGCTTAGGTCATAGAAAAATTCTTTGGCCTAATGTATCCCGAAGGGAACAGGGTTTTTGTTCCTTCAACCAAGCTTAATTTTTTTAAATATCAATAATTTCTTTTTTTGAATTGTTATTCAATTCAATGTTTTTTAAAGATTAATTAACAACAAAAAAGTCTAATCAAAATTTTTTAAAAATTACCAAGATTTGAAAAAAAAATTGAAGAAAATTGAAAAATAATTTTTTATTCGTTTTTAAAAAAATCAAAGTTTCTGAAAAAATTTTGATTCGTGACCGAATCACCGCTGGCAATAGCGTTATCCAAAGCATACTACATGGAAGTTGCATAGTCAGATTTATGCTTCTTTTGTGCTTAAGCACGTGCGTTAATAATGCTCCACAACAATTGGGAGCCTGTGGTTCGTCGGCTCCACAGTATATTATGACTCCAAACTCATTTTCTAAAGTGGGTAAGCATGAGTGTGTGCGTGTGTCGTGTTCAGTAATGAGTATTTCCTCCTTTGCTCCTAATTACACCTTGCAATCTTCCTTGCATATTCGAAATGCAATTTCGGATCATCCGTTGAGGGATCTGACGCTAAATTCTTATTATAGTGTTTTCTAATGCTGCTAAATTGATTAAATTTGGATAATTTTGACGCAATCGGCGGCCCAAAATGTCCCAGATGTGCTCAATGGGATTCAGATCAGGACTCATTGCATGGTGCCTCAGAAGTCTAAAGTTGTTTCTCTGAAAGAATTGGAGGGTTACATTCGCTGTATGCGGCCTAGCATTATCCTGCATAAAAATAAATCTTCTGTTTCTTGTTCAAGGTAACACATGAGGTCGCCAGATTTGGTCAATATAACGTCTAGCATTGAGAGCGTCTCGAACATTATTAAAGGAGTTCGGAACTCCGTGAAACTGCAGCCCAACCCAAACCATCACCGATCCTCCACCGTAAGCACTTATGGAACGAATAAAACGTTGTTTATAATGTTGACCTGTTTGACGCCAAACTCGAGGTCTTTGGTTGTTACCATGCAGGCAAACCGAGACTCGTCAGAGAAATAGTATATTACGACACCTGGCCAGAAAGTTCAAGATCCTGGCGTGCGGGGTTATAACTGCGAGGCGAAGCCGAGCAGTCATATATCGCACGCCAGGGTATTCAATATTCTGTCCATGTGTTGTATACTATTTTTCTTCATCCTATGCCGAAAGTATTAAAATAAGTAATCAAGTTAGACTTCACAGTCACAAGTTTCATGAGTGTGCTTTTGATACCCGCCCGACATTTGCAGAACCGAGGCGCAGCCGAGGTTTTGCTGGTAGGGGCGAGTATTAAAAGCATATACAAAAGTACACTCACAAAATTTTAATCTAAATAGTTGAAGAACCCACTAAATAGCACTGGAAAATCTACTTATAACAGAGTTAAACGTATTTATGCAGTGGATAAGCGGACCATCATTTACGATTAATTTGCTAACGTGTAAAAGCATTCATTTTCAAATAAGTAGATTGTCGTCTTGGGTAAATGGATTCCAAGATAAATTCTAAATTGATGCATTGATTATTAGTTGACATTTAGTATCGTAAAAATCAAAAAATTAAATACATGGAAGAAGTCTCTACTAAACAGAAAAATACTAACAATTTTAGTTTTTGTAATAAAATTCAGCAGATTCTATTTTTCTATTAAACTTATTGAAAACTATATTGAAGCAGACGTATTCTCTAATTAATTATATTAATTTTAATATTAAACTAGCGACATACCTCGCTCGCTAACGCTCGCTCGGTTAATAGAATTTTCGAATTCAAATTTTAAAAACTTCAATGAATATATTGAATAATTAATTTTTGAAGAATGCTAATTATGTATAAAATGAATACGTTTTTTATTCTGTTTTAATACTAAATTAATTTATTAGCAAATCTTTATGCATATGCGCGAATCTGGTTGCAAAATTCGCCTGGATTTTACCAAAATTCAACTGGAAAATTATCAAAAATTTGCTAAAATCCAGTCCGTAATTCCTCGTGGATATGACCAAATTCCATTGGAAGGTCCTTAAGCTGCTAAAATCCATCCGAAAATAGTTCCTGTAAATGAGTAAATGACTAGAAGGAGAATCGGAGAGCAAAAAGTCAAAAATTGTTCTTGCGGAAGCTATCCAGGTGTCCAGGAACGCTCTTCGGTCTACGGGACACCTTGAGTAAGGAAGCCGATCGGAAGTCCAAGTCCCTTTGATTTTTATTAATTTTATTTTTTGAAGTTATTATATTCTATTATTGTACACAATATAATTTTCTATATTTTTTTTAATTTTTTTTACAGATTAGTCGCGCAATTAGTTGTGTCTCTTTTTTCTCGATCAGGTGACGCAAAAAGCGACACAAAAAGCGACACGAAAAACAGTGCACACATTTTCAGTAGGGTTTTCGTTTCCTAAGGTATAGGCCTTTTAGAAAAACATGTTTGATTATGTGTGATAATTATGTAGAGGTATATTTACAAAAAGTAAACTCCACTTGTTATTTTTTTTTTCAGTTCATCTTAGGTGTACTCGGAGAAAAAAATTAGTTGAACCCTATTGAAAAATCTTACGTAAGATCTTACGTAAGATTTTTCAATAGGGACGTGTATAAAATAAAAGTATAAATATGTACTGCGTAAATAATAAGATTCATTCAAATGTTTACTGCAAAACTGCAATATTCATCGTCAATAAAACGAAGCTCCAAACTGCAAGAAAGAAAATTATTTTTAATTCTAGAAAAAAAAATATGTCAAATTAACGGATTCGGTTGGTTAAATAGAAGTTTTAGAGTTCGGTTGATTCAGGGTATCAGCGACCGTTACTTTAACAGAAAGAAATGGTCGATGGTTCAAGTAAATTTTCTCGGAGTATTGAATTATTTTATGTAGAAGATCTATATCTTAGGTATCAAATACCTTAATGTACACGGAGAGAAAAAACTTAATAAAAATTACTATTTTCTCATAGGAAAGAACCCTGCTAGAAATACATGATTAATGTGGATTGAAATGTATTAAAATTTTATCTATTTTAATACATTTTAATACAACGTATACTGTTCAATTCAATCGGTCAGTAGCCGTGATTGAAAATTAATCTGATTTAATGAACTTTAATTTATATTCATTTAAATGTTAAATAGTAGGATTGAAAATTAATCTTATTTAATGAACTTTAATCCGAATTCCTATAAATATTAATTAGTAGGATTGAAAATTAATCTTATTCAATGAACTTTAATCCGAATTCATTTAAATATAAAATAGTACAATTGAAAGTTAATTATATTTAATGAACTTTAATCCGGATTCATTTAAATATGAAATAGTAGTATACATTTGAGACGATTTTAATTTATTTTAATACTATAAAATGTAAATAACATTTAATGCTTAATTACAATGACTTTTAATACATTTTAATAAAATAAAATTAAATCTCTTTTAAAACTAATTTTAGAATTCGCATTAAATCAATTTTAATTAATTTTAACCCAAATACCCAGAAATCGATTATAATATCTAAAATAAGTATTCATATTTAATCTGTTTCAATATAATTTAATGCTGAAAATTTGAATCTGTTTTAGTACTCAAAGGAAATATTCATGTTTAATCCACTTTAATGCAATAGAAAGTAAAATTTTTTAATGCCTAATTTTGGCATTAGAGTTTAATTCTTTTCAATATAATTCAATACTGAATAAATTAATCCGCTTTTAATACCGAAAGGAAATATGTAAGTTGAATCCACATTAATGCTATGGAAAAAACCTTTTTTAATGCCTAATTTTGGCATTAGAGTTCAATCCTTTTTAATATAATTCAATGCCGAAAAAACGAAACCGCTTTTAATATTTGCGTAAATGAATGTAAAATTAATCACTTTGTGCCAAAAATTCAATGCATTTTTCTCAAAATTCAATGCAAAGTTACATTATAACTTTGTTAATAGTACTTTAAAAGTTAGAAACACACATAACTATCACTTTAACGCATGTATTCCTCATATTTAATGTATGCGTACATTAAATTAAAAGTACATTCACAAAAATTTCAATGTAAATTTGAATGCAGTCACATTAAATTTCAAGTATAAATGCAAAAAATTTAATGTTGAAATTAATAAAATACATTTTCTGTATTTATACTTAAAATTGAATGTGACTACATTGAAATTGTTGTGAATGTACTCGAATTTAATGTACTTCCATATTAAAATTCATGTAAACATTTATTATTTGTAGTCAATGCTTGAATTTTAATGTATGCGTACATGAATAGGATAGGCAGATGAACATATGCGACGTCCTGCCATGTAACACTATATGTTGTAATAGCTCAGAGGATAACATGCCGGAATTGTAATTTTTTGGATCGGGTTCAAATCCCTTATAGAACTTTTTTTTGTTAATAAATTAAGTCTTATTTATTTTATATGTGAATATTGACCATTTAATAATTTTAGTTTGCTTAATTTGATTAACAAGAAAACATTCACAACAATTTTAATGTATTTGAATGTAATCGCATTAAATTTCAAGGATAAATGCTGATAATTTAATATCAAAATGAATAAAATAATAAATTTTGTACAATAATTATTGCTTAATAATAACAGCTTTTTTTTCATAATGCTCAAACCGAATACGGCGGATTTTGCGAATTCGTGTTAAGGGCAAAATAAATGTAATATACTAACAAGGAACTCGTGGTCAAGCGAACTAGGTGTTGGACTCTGAATCGGAAGGTCGCAGGTTCGAATCTCATCGAAAGAAAAGTTTTTTCATTTAAGGGGATGCCGATCTTAACATATAATATTATTGTACATTGGTATCATCAATTTGTATTATGAAAAAAATAAAATGAAACATAAAGATTATTATAATAACAATAAAGAAGAAAAGAAAAAAAATTATAAAAAAAATAAAGACAAAATAAAAGAATACTATGAAAAAAATAAGGAAGAAATAAAAAAAAAATATGAAACAAATAAAGAAAGAATAAAAGAATATTACGAAAAAAATAAAGAAAAAACAAAAGAACATTACGAACAAAATAAAGAAAAAAAAAAGAATATTACGAACAAAATAAAAAAAAAATAAAAGAGCATTACGAACAAAATAAAGAAAAAAGAAAAGAATATTACGAAAAAAATATAGAAAAAGTAAAGGATTATTATAAAAATAATAAAGATTATATTGCAATAAGAAAAAAAGAAAATTTAAATGAGGAAGAAAAGAAAATGTACAACACTACATATTACAATAAAAATCAAGAAAATATTTTGAATATGAGAAAAGATTATAAAGAAACACTTTTGAAACAAAAAAACACATTAAATAAAATAATAATAAATTCTGAAATTGATGAAACATTAATAGCAGAAAATTACGTGGGTAAATTAAATATACTTTGCGAATTTTGTACAGCAAAGCATTTTTCATTTGAATTACCTGTAGATAACAAATTTTCAAACTGTTGTCATAAAGGAAAAATTGAATTAACTGATGATATTAAATATCCAGAAGAAATAAAAAAGTTAACTACAGGAAAATGTACTGATAGTATTGAATTTAGAAAAAATATTCGATATTATATTAATTCTCTTGCATTTGCAAGTTTTGGAGCATCATTATATAAATTTTTTAGCAAAGGTCCTCCCATAATAAAAATTTGTGGTCAAATATATCATAACACATATTCATTACATCCAAATGACGATGAAACAAACAGAAAATATGGTCAGTTATATATTTTAGATAGTGAAGAAGCTAACGAATATAGAGTTCAAAACAATAATAAATGTTCAATTGATATGTTACAAAAATTAGATCAAATATTAAGAAAGGTGAATCCTTATGCTGATGCTTACAAAATGATGCATGAAGTTGAAAAAGAAGAAAACGATCGTTGTATTAAAAATGGAATTATTCCAAAAAATATTCAAATGAGTTTTAAACGAAATACAGAAAAAAAAGATCATCGTTACAATATGCCTGTGAGCAATGAAGTAGCAATAGTTTTTGTAGGAGAGAATGGAGAACCACCTTTTGACAGGGATTTTTGCATTTATTCTAAAAAAGCAAAACCTGTAAGAATACCAATAATTAGTAAACATTTAGATCCTATGACGTATGTGTTAATGTATCCTGGCGGAAATTATGGATGGATGCCTAACATGAAAAGTAAAAATAAAACCAATAATGTATCAATGTTACAATTCTATTCATATAAATTCAGTATAAGAGATGAATTCAACCCTTTTTTAAATTTAGGTAAACTAACGCAACAATATATAATTGATGCTTGGGTAAAAGTCGAAAGCTCAAGACTTTATTACTTAAGAAAAAATCAATCAATCTTAAGAACAGAGTTATATACAGGATTAATGGATTATCTATATAAAATGAAACAAAATGAGAATATTAAAATTGGAAAAATGATTATTTTACCTTCAACTTTTAATGGCAGTCCTAGGCAATTACAGCAAAATTTTATAGACGCAATGATATTAGTTCAAACTTACGGAAAACCAGATTTATTTATTACAATGACATGTAATCCAAATTGGAAAGAAATAATTGAAAATATAAATGAATATGAAGAAGTTATCAATCGACCAGACATAGTAACAAGAGTATTTCACCAAAAACTAAAAGAATTAAAAGATGAAATCTTAAAGAAAGATATTTTTGGAAAATGTATAGCATATACATATGTGATTGAATTTCAAAAAAGAGGGTTACCACATGTGCATATGTTAATTTTTTTAGATAAAGAATATAAATTATTTAATACCGACAAAGTTGATGACATTATTAAGGCTGAAATTCCAGATAAATTACAGTATCCCCGCTTATATGAAACAGTCAAAAAGTTTATGATTCACGGACCATGTGGAATACAAAACAAAAATTCACCATGTATGGATATTGAAAAACAAAAATGTACTAAAAATTTTCCAAAATCATTTAACGAAAATACTACTTTTACATCTGGTTATCCATTATATCAAAGAAGAAAAGACAATAAAATAATACGATTTCCAGGTAATAAATGGGCAGATAATACTTATGTAATTCCATACAATCCATATTTATTATTGAAATTTAATAGTCATATTAATGTTGAGGTGTGTTCAACAGTATTGTGCGTAAAGTATTTGTTTAAATATTGTTATAAAGGTCATGACTGTGCTTTAATTGAATTTAAAACTCTTGAAACTTGTGATATTAATGAAGAAAGTGGGATCCCTTTAAATGAATCAGTTGTAAAGAATTATGATGAAATAAAACAATATGAAGATACAAGATATTTATGTTAAGTTCATAACGAAAATGAACAAACGTATACTTTAAAGAAGGCCATGAGGAAGAAATTTTTACTAAAAATGTAGATACTACATTAACAGCATGGTTTAAATTAAATCAAGAAGATTCAAATGCAAATCAATACTTATACACTGATATTCCATATCATTACGTATTCGATAAAAAAACAAAAAAGTGGTGTGTAAGAAAACGTTTACAAAAACCAATTTTAGTAAGAATGTTTATGGTTAATGCTCAAGAACGTGAACGCTTTTTCATTAGATTATTGTTACTTTCAGTTAAAGGAGCAAAATCTTTTGAAGATTTAAGAACGTATAATAATATTGTACATTCATCATTTTATGAAGCTGCTAAAGCTAAAAATTTAATAACTACAGATGAAGAATGGGATAAATGTTTACAAGAATCATCTACTTACGTTTTTCCAAAAGCTATGTGCGAATTATTTGCATACATATGTGTATTTCATAATCCTATTAATGCACGTGAATTGTATGAAAAATATAAAATTCATTTTTATTATCCATCTATGAATGAAAATGAAGGTGAAAAATATGCTATGAATATAATAAATTCAATTTTAACGCTACATGGATATTCGTTAATTGATTTTGATCTTCCTTGTAATAATTATATAGATGACAAAATTATGGATATTGACAATAACATTATACAAACATTAAATGACAGTGATAACATAGATGAAAAAATAAAGTCATTAACAAACGCACAACAAATTATTTTTAATAAAGTAATAAGTGCCGTAAAAATAAAAATAACGATAAATATATTTTTGTAGACGGTCCAGGAGGCACTGGAAAAAGTTACTTACTTAATTTATTAATAGATTACTTTAATAAAGATAATGTCAATGTTTTAGCTGTAGCATGGACAGGAATAGCAGCAAATTTATTGAAAATTGGTAAAACCGTTCATACAACATTTAAATTACCATTAAATATAACTGATGTAAGTACATGTAATGTAAAACCTAATACTCCGTATGGCAATAACATAAAGGGTATGAATATTTTATTTTGGGATGAAATAAGTTTAGCATCGAAATTTGCATTTGAAGCAGTAGACAGATTATTTAAAGATTTGTGTAATACTGAAGAACCGTTTGGAGGGAAAATTGTAGTGGTCTCCGGTGATTTTCGACAAACATTACCAATTGTAAAATATGGAAATAGAACTCAAATAATTGAAAATTGTGTTAAAAAAAGTTATTTGTGGCAACATTTTCTATGTTTATCGTTAACAGAAAATAAGCGAGTGTCTGAAAACAATATAGAATTTAAATCATGGCTTTTACGTGTTGGTAATGGCATATTTTCTACAGAAATAGAAGAGAAAAATAAAATTGTAAAAATTCCTAAAGAAAATTTGTCGAATGGAAATATTATTGAAGACATATTTGGGAATTCAATTAATGCAAATAATTCACATTTTTATGAATCCGTTATATTAGCACCAACAAATACCGATGTAATAGACATAAATAATAGAATATTAAACAAAATGGAAGGAGAATCAAGAGAATATTTAAGTATCGATTCAGCAGAGGATTCAAAAAATGAAAAATTAGATTCAATTTTACCAGTAGAATTTTTAAATTCATTAATACCAAATGGTTTACCACCGCATAAGTTAAATTTAAAAATTGGAATCTGTATTATATTACTCAGAAATTTAAACTTAAATAATGGATTATGTAATGGTACACGATTAATAGTAGAAGATATGAAAGATTTTAGTATATTAGCAAAAATAATCACAGGCAATCAAAGCGGATCGAGGGTTATTATACCAAGAATAAATTTATCACCATCTATTGAAGAAATACCGTTTCATATGACAAGAAGGCAATTTCCAATCCGTCTTGCTCATGCTATAACCATTAATAAATCGCAAGGTCAGTCATTTAAAAAAGTTGGAGTTTACCTACCATCACCAGTATTTAGTCATGGACAACTATATGTCGCATTTTCAAGAGTCATGAGAAAAGAAAATTTAAAGATATCAATACCAACTAATAACTTTAACACTAAAAAAAATACAACAGAACACAAGGAAGATGTTTTTACAAAAAATATTGTATTTAAAGAAATATTGTAAATTTATTAGTCGTATCTGTGGACGAAGTTTAGGTGCCAAGGAACACCCTCAGGACGACGGGAGACCGTTTACAGGGACATCCACCCGGGGTACTATCCATACAAAAAAAATTTGGCGGCTTTACCTGTAAAGGATGTCCAAATGCCAAGAAATACCCTCAGGATGACGAAAGACCGTTTACAGGGACACCCACGAGGAGTACTTTGTATGTAACTTACTTTGTAACGAGGAGTATGTTTGTAAGAATTAAGAGCATAATAAAGTGAATAAAACAAAATAATAATAGAAATATACTTTATATCATTTATTAATATTCATTCTAAAAAAAATATTATTTAAAAAAATATTATTATTGCGTATTTATGTTTTCTATTGTTTAAAATTATTTCAATTTTAATGTTGCTGTAAACGAAGTCCCGTCGTCCCGAGAATGTTCCTGGACACGTGGACATCATCTACAGGTAGAAAAAAAATTTGGCGGGTGTACCTGTAGACGATGTCCAGGTGTCTAGGAACACCCTCAGGTCGACGGGACATCATCTACAGGGAAGCCCCCAACGCACTTGATCAAACACAAAAAAATCGAAGGTAGTCCGTAGACGATGTCAGGTGTCCAGGAACACCCTCAGGGACGACGGGAGTACCGTTTACAGGACACCCACCCGGGGCCACTGTCCATACAAAAAAAAATTCGGCGGGTGTACCTGTAGACGATGTCCAGGTGTCCTAGGAACCCCCCTCAGGTCGACGGGACATCTTCTACAGGGAAGCCCACCCGCACTGATCAACCACAAAAAAAATCGAGGTGTCCTGTAGACGATGTCCAGGTGTCCAGGAACACCCTCAGGACGACGGGACATCGTTACAGGAAGCCACCCACGCACTTTCACAACAAAAAAAATCAGGTGTCCTGTAGACGATGTCCAGGTGTCCAGGAACACCCTCAGGCGACGGGACCGTCTACAGGAAACCACCCGCACTGTATCAAAAAAAATCGCGGTGTCGTAGACGATGTCCCAGGTGTCTAGGAACACCCTCAGCGACGGAGACGATGTCCAGGTGTCCAGGAACACCCTCAGGACGACGGGACATCGTCTACAGGGAAGCCCACCACGCACTTGATCAACCACAAAAAAATCGAAGGTAGTCCCTGTAGACGATGTCCAGGTGTCCAGGAACACCCTCAGGACGACGGGAGACCGTTTACAGGAACACCCACCCGGGGCACTGTCCATACAAAAAAAATTCGGCGGGTGTACCTGTAGACGATGTCCAGGTGTCTAGGAACACCCTCAGGTCGACGGGACATCGTCTACAGGGAAGCCCACCACGCACTTGATCAACCACAAAAAAATCGAAGGTAGTCCCTGTCCCTGTAGACGATGTCCAGGTGTCCAGGAACACCCTCAGGACGACGGGAGACCGTTTACAGGGAAGCCCACCGCGCACTTGATCAACCACAAAAAAATCGAAGGTAGTCCCTGTAGACGATGTCCAGGTGTCCAGGAACACCCTCAGGACGACGGGAGACCGTTTACAGGAACACCCACCCGGGGCACTGTCCATACAAAAAAAATTCGGCGGGTGTACCTGTAGACGATGTCCAGGTGTCTAGGAACACCCTCAGGTCGACGGGACATCGTCTACAGGGAAGCCCACCACGCACTTGATCAACCACAAAAAAATCGAAGGTAGTCCCTGTAGACGATGTCCAGGTGTCCAGGAACACCCTCAGGACGACGGGAGACCGTTTACAGGAACACCCACCCGGGGCACTGTCCATACAAAAAAAATTCGGCGGGTGTACCTGTAGACGATGTCCAGGTGTCTAGGAACACCCTCAGGTCGACGGGACATCGTCTACAGGGAAGCCCACCACGCACTTGATCAACCACAAAAAAATCGAAGGTAGTCCCTGTAGACGATGTCCAGGTGTCCAGGAACACCCTCAGGACGACGGGAGACCGTTTACAGGAACACCCACCCGGGGCACTGTCCATACAAAAAAAATTCGGCGGGTGTACCTGTAGACGATGTCCAGGTGTCTAGGAACACCCTCAGGTCGACGGGACATCGTCTACAGGGAAGCCCACCACGCACTTGATCAACCACAAAAAAATCGAAAGTTGTCCCTGTAGACGATGTCCAGCTGTCCAGGAACACCCTCAGGACGACGGGACATCGTCTACAGGGAAGCCCACCACGCACTTGATCAACCACAAAAAAATCGAAGGTAGTCCCTGTAGACGATGTCCAGGTGTTCAGGAACACCCTCAGGACGACGGGAGACCGTTTACAGGAACACCCACCCGAGGCACTGTCCATACAAAAAAAATTCGGCGGGTGTACCTGTAGACGATGTCCAGGTGTCTAGGAAACCCTCAGGTCGACGGGACATCGTCTACAGGGAAGCCCACCACGCACTTGATCAACCACAAAAAAATCGAAAGTTGTCCCTGTAGACGATGTCCAGCTGTCCAGGAACACCCTCAGGACGACGGGACATCGTCTACAGGGAAGCCCACCACGCACTTGATCAACCACAAAAAAATCGAAGGTAGTCCCTGTAGACGATGTCCAGGTGTCCAGGAACACCTCAGGACG
>JACCID010000459.1:0-61894 GCA_018906775.1 Sycophila sp. Sp_5
CACCCCCTGGCACTGGCTACCGCCGCGCCATCTGCGAAACCGCTTCGCTGGCTCGGTAGCCAGCTTCGAGGACCTCGAAGAAGCTTCTCTTACCGGGCCAGTCTTGACAGTGCGCATGCTACCCCTTTCGGGCGCCAAACTCCCAAGGGGCTGATTCGGACAGCGATTTCGCTTGCTGACTTTCATCCCCTATCACGGCCGCCCCCTTGGCTCTATCGCGAAAAGGACTTCGGGACGTCGTAGATCAACTATCGATCTTTCGAAGTGCCCGGGTCTCCGTAAGAGGTCCTCCGAAAAGTACCCCTTACACCTACAAGCTGTTTCGAAAAAAAAAACTAAAGGACGGACTTCACCCTCGAAAGGGTGCTGACTGTCCCGGGGCCCGGCTGAGCGAGAATGTTTGACTGACCCGGTAATCTAGGTTTACCTCGACACCGGAAAACAGCCCTACCGAGCCAGTCGAACATCCCTTCGTTATCGGCAGAGATAGCGGGGGTGCTCACCCCCTGGCACTGGCTACCGCCGCGCCATCTGCGAAACCGCTTCGCTGGCTCGGTAAGCCAGGCTTCGAGGACCTCGAAGAAGCTTTCTTACCGGGCCAGTCTTTGACAGTGCGCATGCTACCCCTTTCGGGCGCCAAACTCCCAAGGGGCTGATTCGGACGCGATTTTGCTTGCTGACTTTCATCCCCTATCACGGCCGCCCCCTTGGCTCTATCGCGAAAAGGACTTCGGGACGTCGTAGATCAACTATCGATCTTTCGAAGTGCCCGGGTCTCCGTAAGAGGTCCTCCGAAAAGTACCCCTTAACCATAACCTACAAGCTGTTTCGAAAAAAAAAACTAAAGGACGGACTTCACCCTCGAAAGGGTGCTGACTGTCCCGGGGCCCGGCTGAGCGAGAATGTTTGACTGACCCGGTAATCTAGGTTTACCTCGACACCGGAAAACAGCCCTACCGAGCCAGTCGAACATCCCTTCGTTATCGGCAGAGATAGCGGGGGTGCTCACCCCCTGGCACTGGCTACCGCCGCGCCATCTGCGAAACCGCTTCGCTGGCTCGGTAAGCCAGGCTTCGAGGACCTCGAAGAAGCTTTCTTACCGGGCCAGTCTTTGACAGTGCGCATGCTACCCCTTTCGGGCGCCAAACTCCCAAGGGGCTGATTCGGACGCGATTTCGCTTGCTGACTTTCATCCCCTATCACGGCCGCCCCCTTGGCTCTATCGCGAAAAGGACTTCGGGACGTCGTAGATCAACTATCGATCTTTCGAAGTGCCCGGGTCTCCGTAAGAGGTCCTCCGAAAAGTACCCCTTAACCTACAAGCTGTTTCGAAAAAAAAAACTAAAGGACGGACTTCACCCTCGAAAGGGTGCTGACTGTCCCGGGGCCCGGCTGAGCGAGAATGTTTGACTGACCCGGTAATCTAGGTTTACCTCGACACCGGAAAACAGCCCTACCGAGCCAGTCGAACATCCCTTCGTTATCGGCAGAGATAGCGGGGGTGCTCACCCCCTGGCACTGGCTACCGCCGCGCCATCTGCGAAACCGCTTCGCTGGCTCGGTAAGCCAGGCTTCGAGGACCTCGAAGAAGCTTTCTTACCGGGCCAGTCTTTGACAGTGCGCATGCTACCCCTTTCGGGCGCCAAACTCCCAAGGGGCTGATTCGGACGCGATTTCGCTTGCTGACTTTCATCCCCTATCACGGCCGCCCCCTTGGCTCTATCGCGAAAAGGACTTCGGGACGTCGTAGATCAACTATCGATCTTTCGAAGTGCCCGGGTCTCCGTAAGAGGTCCTCCGAAAAGTACCCCTTAACCCATAACCCTTAACCTACAAGCTGTTTCGAAAAAAAAAACTAAAGGACGGACTTCACCCTCGAAAGGGTGCTGACTGTCCCGGGGCCCGGCTGAGCGAGAATGTTTGACTGACCCGGTAATCTAGGTTTACCTCGACACCGGAAAACAGCCCTACCGAGCCAGTCGAACATCCCTTCGTTATCGGCAGAGATAGCGGGGGTGCTCACCCCCTGGCACTGGCTACCGCCGCGCCATCTGCGAAACCGCTTCGCTGGCTCGGTAAGCCAGGCTTCGAGGACCTCGAAGAAGCTTTCTTACCGGGCCAGTCTTTGACAGTGCGCATGCTACCCCTTTCGGGCGCCAAACTCCCAAGGGGCTGATTCGGACGCGATTTCGCTTGCTGACTTTCATCCCCTATCACGGCCGCCCCCTTGGCTCTATCGCGAAAAGGACTTCGGGACGTCGTAGATCAACTATCGATCTTTCGAAGTGCCCGGGTCTCCGTAAGAGGTCCTCCGAAAAGTACCCCTTAACCTACAAGCTGTTTCGAAAAAAAAAACTAAAGGACGGACTTCACCCTCGAAAGGGTGCTGACTGTCCCGGGGCCCGGCTGAGCGAGAATGTTTGACTGACCCGGTAATCTAGGTTTACCTCGACACCGGAAAACAGCCCTACCGAGCCAGTCGAACATCCCTTCGTTATCGGCAGAGATAGCGGGGGTGCTCACCCCCTGGCACTGGCTACCGCCGCGCCATCTGCGAAACCGCTTCGCTGGCTCGGTAAGCCAGGCTTCGAGGACCTCGAAGAAGCTTTCTTACCGGGCCAGTCTTTGACAGTGCGCATGCTACCCCTTTCGGGCGCCAAACTCCCAAGGGGCTGATTCGGACGCGATTTCGCTTGCTGACTTTCATCCCCTATCACGGCCGCCCCCTTGGCTCTATCGCGAAAAGGACTTCGGGACGTCGTAGATCAACTATCGATCTTTCGAAGTGCCCGGGTCTCCGTAAGAGGTCCTCCGAAAAGTACCCCTTAACCACCTACAAAGCTGTTTCGAAAAAAAAAACTAAAGGACGGACTTCACCCTCGAAAGGGTGCTGACTGTCCCGGGGCCCGGCTGAGCGAGAATGTTTGACTGACCCGGTAATCTAGGTTTACCTCGACACCGGAAAACAGCCCTACCGAGCCAGTCGAACATCCCTTCGTTATCGGCAGAGATAGCGGGGGTGCTCACCCCCTGGCACTGGCTACCGCCGCGCCATCTGCGAAACCGCTTCGCTGGCTCGGTAAGCCAGGCTTCGAGGACCTCGAAGAAGCTTTCTTACCGGGCCAGTCTTTGACAGTGCGCATGCTACCCCTTTCGGGCGCCAAACTCCCAAGGGGCTGATTCGGACGCGATTTTGCTTGCTGACTTTCATCCCCTATCACGGCCGCCCCCTTGGCTCTATCGCGAAAAGGACTTCGGGACGTCGTAGATCAACTATCGATCTTTCGAAGTGCCCGGGTCTCCGTAAGAGGTCCTCCGAAAAGTACCCCTTAACCTACAAGCTGTTTCGAAAAAAAAAACTAAAGGACGGACTTCACCCTCGAAAGGGTGCTGACTGTCCCGGGGCCCGGCTGAGCGAGAATGTTTGACTGACCCGGTAATCTAGGTTTACCTCGACACCGGAAAACAGCCCTACCGAGCCAGTCGAACATCCCTTCGTTATCGGCAGAGATAGCGGGGGTGCTCACCCCCTGGCACTGGCTACCGCCGCGCCATCTGCGAAACCGCTTCGCTGGCTCGGTAAGCCAGGCTTCGAGGACCTCGAAGAAGCTTTCTTACCGGGCCAGTCTTTGACAGTGCGCATGCTACCCCTTTCGGGCGCCAAACTCCCAAGGGGCTGATTCGGACGCGATTTCGCTTGCTGACTTTCATCCCCTATCACGGCCGCCCCCTTGGCTCTATCGCGAAAAGGACTTCGGGACGTCGTAGATCAACTATCGATCTTTCGAAGTGCCCGGGTCTCCGTAAGAGGTCCTCCGAAAAGTACCCCTTAACCTACAAGCTGTTTCGAAAAAAAAAACTAAAGGACGGACTTCACCCTCGAAAGGGTGCTGACTGTCCCGGGGCCCGGCTGAGCGAGAATGTTTGACTGACCCGGTAATCTAGGTTTACCTCGACACCGGAAAACAGCCCTACCGAGCCAGTCGAACATCCCTTCGTTATCGGCAGAGATAGCGGGGGTGCTCACCCCCTGGCACTGGCTACCGCCGCGCCATCTGCGAAACCGCTTCGCTGGCTCGGTAAGCCAGGCTTCGAGGACCTCGAAGAAGCTTTCTTACCGGGCCAGTCTTTGACAGTGCGCATGCTACCCCTTTCGGGCGCCAAACTCCCAAGGGGCTGATTCGGACGCGATTTCGCTTGCTGACTTTCATCCCCTATCACGGCCGCCCCCTTGGCTCTATCGCGAAAAGGACTTCGGGACGTCGTAGATCAACTATCGATCTTTCGAAGTGCCCGGGTCTCCGTAAGAGGTCCTCCGAAAAGTACCCCTTAACCCTACCTACAAGCTGTTTCGAAAAAAAAAACTAAAGGACGGACTTCACCCTCGAAAGGGTGCTGACTGTCCCGGGGCCCGGCTGAGCGAGAATGTTTGACTGACCCGGTAATCTAGGTTTACCTCGACACCGGAAAACAGCCCTACCGAGCCAGTCGAACATCCCTTCGTTATCGGCAGAGATAGCGGGGGTGCTCACCCCCTGGCACTGGCTACCGCCGCGCCATCTGCGAAACCGCTTCGCTGGCTCGGTAAGCCAGGCTTCGAGGACCTCGAAGAAGCTTTCTTACCGGGCCAGTCTTTGACATTGCGCATGCTACCCCTTTCGGGCGCCAAACTCCCAAGGGGCTGATTCGGACGCGATTTTGCTTGCTGACTTTCATCCCCTATCACGGCCGCCCCCTTGGCTCTATCGCGAAAAGGACTTCGGGACGTCGTAGATCAACTATCGATCTTTCGAAGTGCCCGGGTCTCCGTAAGAGGTCCTCCGAAAAGTACCCCTTAACCTACAAGCTGTTTCGAAAAAAAAAACTAAAGGACGGACTTCACCCTCGAAAGGGTGCTGACTGTCCCGGGGCCCGGCTGAGCGAGAATGTTTGACTGACCCGGTAATCTAGGTTTACCTCGACACCGGAAAACAGCCCTACCGAGCCAGTCGAACATCCCTTCGTTATCGGCAGAGATAGCGGGGGTGCTCACCCCCTGGCACTGGCTACCGCCGCGCCATCTGCGAAACCGCTTCGCTGGCTCGGTAAGCCAGGCTTCGAGGACCTCGAAGAAGCTTTCTTACCGGGCCAGTCTTTGACAGTGCGCATGCTACCCCTTTCGGGCGCCAAACTCCCAAGGGGCTGATTCGGACGCGATTTCGCTTGCTGACTTTCATCCCCTATCACGGCCGCCCCCTTGGCTCTATCGCGAAAAGGACTTCGGGACGTCGTAGATCAACTATCGATCTTTCGAAGTGCCCGGGTCTCCGTAAGAGGTCCTCCGAAAAGTACCCCTTAACCTACAAGCTGTTTCGAAAAAAAAAACTAAAGGACGGACTTCACCCTCGAAAGGGTGCTGACTGTCCCGGGGCCCGGCTGAGCGAGAATGTTTGACTGACCCGGTAATCTAGGTTTACCTCGACACCGGAAAACAGCCCTACCGAGCCAGTCGAACATCCCTTCGTTATCGGCAGAGATAGCGGGGGTGCTCACCCCCTGGCACTGGCTACCGCCGCGCCATCTGCGAAACCGCTTCGCTGGCTCGGTAAGCCAGGCTTCGAGGACCTCGAAGAAGCTTTCTTACCGGGCCAGTCTTTGACAGTGCGCATGCTACCCCTTTCGGGCGCCAAACTCCCAAGGGGCTGATTCGGACGCGATTTCGCTTGCTGACTTTCATCCCCTATCACGGCCGCCCCCTTGGCTCTATCGCGAAAAGGACTTCGGGACGTCGTAGATCAACTATCGATCTTTCGAAGTGCCCGGGTCTCCGTAAGAGGTCCTCCGAAAAGTACCCCTTAACCTACCTACAAGCTGTTTCGAAAAAAAAAACTAAAGGACGGACTTCACCCTCGAAAGGGTGCTGACTGTCCCGGGGCCCGGCTGAGCGAGAATGTTTGACTGACCCGGTAATCTAGGTTTACCTCGACACCGGAAAACAGCCCTACCGAGCCAGTCGAACATCCCTTCGTTATCGGCAGAGATAGCGGGGGTGCTCACCCCCTGGCACTGGCTACCGCCGCGCCATCTGCGAAACCGCTTCGCTGGCTCGGTAAGCCAGGCTTCGAGGACCTCGAAGAAGCTTTCTTACCGGGCCAGTCTTTGACAGTGCGCATGCTACCCCTTTCGGGCGCCAAACTCCCAAGGGGCTGATTCGGACGCGATTTCGCTTGCTGACTTTCATCCCCTATCACGGCCGCCCCCTTGGCTCTATCGCGAAAAGGACTTCGGGACGTCGTAGATCAACTATCGATCTTTCGAAGTGCCCGGGTCTCCGTAAGAGGTCCTCCGAAAAGTACCCCCTTAACCTACAAGCTGTTTCGAAAAAAAAAACTAAAGGACGGACTTCACCCTCGAAAGGGTGCTGACTGTCCCGGGGCCCGGCTGAGCGAGAATGTTTGACTGACCCGGTAATCTAGGTTTACCTCGACACCGGAAAACAGCCCTACCGAGCCAGTCGAACATCCCTTCGTTATCGGCAGAGATAGCGGGGGTGCTCACCCCCTGGCACTGGCTACCGCCGCGCCATCTGCGAAACCGCTTCGCTGGCTCGGTAAGCCAGGCTTCGAGGACCTCGAAGAAGCTTTCTTACCGGGCCAGTCTTTGACAGTGCGCATGCTACCCCTTTCGGGCGCCAAACTCCCAAGGGGCTGATTCGGACGCGATTTCGCTTGCTGACTTTCATCCCCTATCACGGCCGCCCCCTTGGCTCTATCGCGAAAAGGACTTCGGGACGTCGTAGATCAACTATCGATCTTTCGAAGTGCCCGGGTCTCCGTAAGAGGTCCTCCGAAAAGTACCCCTTAACCCAATAAGCAAGCTGATAAAACAGAGAGCTTCCTTATCGACAGTAGGTAACTCACCCTCCTCTGATAAAATAGAGAACTTCATCATCGACAGTCGTTATCTTATCCTCTGCTGATAAAATAGAGAGCTTCATCATCGACCGTCGTTATCTTACCCTCTGCTGATAAAATAAAGAGCTTCAGTATCGACAGTAGGTAACTTACCATCTACTGATAAGGTAGAGAACTTCATCATCGACAGTCGTTATCTTACCCTCTGCTGATAAAATAGAGAGCTTCATCATCGACTGTCGATAAATTTTTCTACTTTTCTGTTTTTACTCTAATTCTTCTTAGAGAAGTTCTTTCTCTTCTTCTTCTTCTTCTTCTTCTTCTTCTTCTTCTTCTTCTTCTTCTTCTTCTTCTTCTTCTTACCAAAACCCCCTCTTTTCACATCCTATATAAAGAAACACCCTCTTTTTAATCGACCGCTTACGGTACTAGGATAGTGGTCATAAGAGGAAAATATAATGGCATTTTGAAAAAATTTTGGATAAAAAATTTGGAAATAAAAAGTATCCATCCTTTCACAAACACATCACTCATTCGTAGATTAAATCCCCTTTCACATCAACATCCCTTTTACATCCTTCCCTTTCACGGTGACTTTGGTATATCTTTTTGCAAAATGGCAGCTAACAACCGGAGAAATTTAGTGCGCCAGTTAGCATTGGCAAATGATGCCATTGAACTGCACAACGACTTTCCATTGAGGAACCCTCGTGGAGATCGGTATAATGTTCCCTTCGAAAGGGAACATGATTTCCAAATTGTTGAATATTTACTCGATACTTATAATAATGATATAAACTTTGGTGGGTACAAGTCAGAGCGATTTTTAAGAAGGATGCAAGAAGACCTCAATTTTCGTGGGCGCTACGCCACGCTAGAGATCCACCGAAGAATGGCTAATCTGCTGAGGCCCTGCAGGCGCATTTAC
Source organism: Sycophila sp. Sp_5 (assembly GCA_018906775.1). Classification (NCBI taxonomy): domain Eukaryota; kingdom Metazoa; phylum Arthropoda; class Insecta; order Hymenoptera; family Eurytomidae; genus Sycophila; species Sycophila sp. Sp_5. The sequence continues at coordinate 7,822 of JACCID010000459.1, forward strand.
CTGTGGGAGCTGATCTTTCATGGGCAGGACGCACCGCGACGCCACCAGTTAATTGACGAACGATCACCAAATTATGCTACATTTATGTCGGTATGGACGTGTTTGGCGCATTATATTTTGCCATTCCACGACCACTCTCGCCCACAACATCCGCGATTTTTATTAAATGCCCCGATCAACCATGAACCGCCCCCGAATCGCGGAGAAGACCCGGGTGTCTATGCCACGCCGTTTCCATAATGACGGAATATCCAGATAACCCATCTCTGGTTAATGGTAGTCGAAGTTACGCCCGCAAGCCTTGAACGTCGCCCGCGAGGCGCCGTTCGTTAAATAGCAATGGGAGCCGCGATCCGCCCTTTTCGGGATAAATTCTTTTCCCCAATGTTAGGTGGGTTCCCTAGTAACGATTTGACAGCGGATCCGAAGCTCCCTTCAGGCGGCGGTCTACTTAACCCCTTAACCCAATAATTCAATAACCCAATAATCCCTTAAACCTTAACCCAGTTTTCCCGTATCCCAAGATTACAATAATCCAAGAGCTAGAAGCCCATAATTTCCAATAACCAAACATCCCTTTATTATCGGCAGAGATAGCGGGGGTGCTCATCCCGTGGCACTGGCTACCGCCGCGCCATCTGCGAACACGCTGCGCTGGCTCGGTAAAACAGGCTTCGAGGACCTCGAGGAAACTTTCTTACCGGGCCAGTCTTTGACAGTGTGGATGCAGCCCCTCTCGGTCGCCAGACTCCGAAGGGGCTGATTCAGAGGCGATTTCGCTTGCCGCCTTTCATCCCCTATCGCGGCCGCCCCCTTGGCTCTATCGCGAAAAGGACTTCGGGACGTCGTGGATCAACAATCGATCTTTCAACGTGCCCGGGGTCCTCCGAAAAGTACCCCTTAACTCATTAACCCTCGATTAAAAAATGAATCTAGTTGTTCTATGAGATTTGCAAGGGATGGAAAATACTACAAGATTCACTCTCAACAGGATACGGTCATAATAAGCCGATAATACATGGTGTTTTTGGACTCACAAGTGGATAATAAAAAAAAAATGTGGGTTCCAAAATGATCAGCAAACTTTTCCGAATTGATTGAGTTGTACATAAAAAGTCACGAAGAAAAAAATAGCTATCTGAATGATCGACCATGTATCGTAATTTTTGCAAGTTTTAAAAGTATTAATTATTGCTCGTTGCAATAGTTATAATTCAACAGATAAGTGCAGTACAACAATTTATGACAAAATACATACAGTAGAATTTACCTTGTAGCCTCAGGCGCATTTACTTTATAACTTAAATTTGTCTCGGGTATAGTAGCTAATATAATATAGCAGCGCAATTTAATGGACTTCACATTTTTTACGTAAATGATCTGATCTGATTGATGCTTAAATTGGTTTTTAGCAAAGTAATTCGTGACTATCAATTTGATCTGTAATAAAAAAAGTACTTAAATTTTAGGTACAAGTATAAATCATATTAAAATAATTATAAAACTTATGAGTACAATAGCCCAACTGTCATCAGAGAGATAAATTTCTCTTGATGGTACTGATACTTTTGCTGTCTGCATAGTGAAGTACATGTTCCCTACTTTGGCAATTACAGTAATAATGTCTAAATAAAAAAAAATTAATAAACTCATGTTCATCAATTTATTACAAATACCTAAATCACAGTTGTATTTAAAAAAACTAACTAATATTATTTCTGAAGTTTGACTCATCATAGAGGTCTTTTATTTTCAACATTTTAGAGTCTCCAAGGCCACCAGAAATCATTTCATTAACTAGTAAATTATAAAAATTATTTAAAATCTTAGAAAACGCATATAACTTTGGGCTCCTCGCGCATAGCTTTTCGCTCCTCTCGTATAACATTTTTGGGCTCGCACATATTTGACGTGCGCAATTCTTTACTAACTCGGTAGGCTAGGCTTATCTCGACAGCGGAAATTATCGGCAGAGATAGCGGGAGTGCCTACCCCCGACACTGGCTACCGCCGCGCCATTTGCGGGAACGCTGCGCTGGCTCGGTAACGCAAACTTGGAGGACCTCGAGGAATCTTCCTTACCGGGCCAGTCATTGACAGTGTGGATGCATCCCCTTTCTGTCGCCAGCCTCCGAGGGGGTGATTCAGCCGCCATTTTGATTGCCCCCCTTGGCTCTATTTTGAATTTAACTTAAATCATATATCGCATACTAATATCGATCAAGTAATACGTAGAGCGATAACTTATTTTGTGAACGCTTTATTTGAGATCAATTACATATTAAGGGGATGCCGAACACAATTTTCGCGCTCTACTGTACCGACGATTCTCTATATTCTCTGCTATAGCATCTAATGTAAATTTGATTTTTCAAATAATTTTGAAACGGCTTTATTAATGGCATTTCTAATTGTATCAAAATATTATTTATAATTCGTAGAATGTGCGTAGACTTCTTTTTTGGTTGATTTTATTTCCTATTGCTGAAAATACTGACTTATTTTTCAATTGGAATTAAAAACATCCAAAAAAGAAGTCTACGCACATTCTACGTATTATAAATAATGTTTTGATGCAATAAAAAATGCCTTTAAGAAAGCCGTTTCAAAATTATTTGAAAAATCAAAGTTGCCTTAGAGGTTAGCAAAGAACATAGGGAATCGTCGGTACAGTAGAGCGCGGAAATTAAGTAAGGCATCCCCTTAATAGAAAGTCATAATCCTGCAATTTATATACAGGATACAAATCAGCATGATAAAGTCGCGGTAATAGACGTAGATAATAAAAAAATTCTTGATACCGATGAAATAAAACGAATTTCCAATTCGTCGGAGGTCAAAATAGTTGATAAAATAACATTTTTGAACGAAGCAATTTATTCGAAATATACAAACAATAAAATTGTATTGATATAAAATGATGTTATCTTTGGCGGTTTATTAAATTACAGTGAATTCTGTGAAGCTAAAAGTTTATTCAACTTTGGAAGAGAAAGTTGTACAGGTCTTTGAATTTATTGAGGAAGTAGAGAATAAAGCTTGACAGACTCGAAGGTGTTATAAGAGAGTTTTTCATATTCATTCTGTTGCAGCGTTATTCGTTACGGCACGGACATTAACGTTACAGTAGGGCACGCGTGGTCTGCAACTATGACGAAATGGTAATATGTAATAACGCACGATTGGTAATATCTCTTGAAATGTTTCGTAATCCTCCATTACGAAATCTCTTCCGCTAATATTTTCTTGATCTTGTCGGACGACGTTCCAAAGTTCGTTGGTGTACATGGGTCGGAACAATCTCTCAGCTTCGTACATAATTCGAGTGACGGAACGATGTGGAAATTCGTTCGCGAATCTTCTGTAAAAACTAGGCCGCCGTAGGCTTACAAAATTGCTAACTTTAAAAACACGTCTCAACAAACGCACTTTCTCCTCGTGCGTAAAATGTTCTATTTCTTCCATAATAACTGTATTCGCTTGCGCGAGATGAACCTGAAAAGTATCGAATGTTACCATCTCGTTAATTGAAATATATCTCTACTTGCTCACACATTGCGGGGTGCAGTTTGTAATATATATTGTGCAAACAAGTGATGGAAGCTGTTCCAACAGCGGAGAATAAAAATAATTTTTTGGTTGTAAATTATTTTTTACTTATTAAGAGGAGGTCAGCTGAAGCAGCGGAAAATCTTGTGAATAAAAGGAAGCTGGTGATGGTTTTAAAAAGGGAAATATACAAAAACTTTTCGGTTTATATATTGCTAATAGTTCTTTTAAATTAATGACACAGCGTGCCGTAATTTTACCGTTACCGCGGTGTTACATGTTGTACAGGTAGAACGTGTCGTCATATTACCGTTTCCTTGTCGCCAAGGGTAGCTCGCGTACCTTAATTGTGCCGCCTATCTTCGCCCATTGTGTACTGGGTGTTTGCAATTAATAAGAATTGAAATCTTTAATTCTGAATCTAAATACATTTTACATTCTGGCACCATTCGCTTGATAAATGCCTCAATAACTGCATCTTCTTCAGAAAACAAATTCTCACTGCTAAGTTGATATGGACGCTTACATTCATTATCAGTAAATGTAATTGAGTTTGTTGATTGTCTATTTGCTTCACATTTGCGGATGCACCATAGTCAAGTAACAGATTCGCCGTTGAAAATTAATCCTCTCTTAAAAAAGTGACGGCCTTTGTTGTGAAGCATTTATTGTGAAGCCTTTAATACGTGATTCTGATTGGTCGCCAAGATGGTGGCTAAGACGGTGGTCAGATACGTGAAGGTGTTACAAGCTATTTGTTAATAAACTTCGCCGTAGGCGAGTGTATTTGTTAAAGCCATATCTAGTGATTTATCCTCAGCCCCGCAAGACACACTCTCCTCTGCCGACCTCGCTGTAGAATGTATAAATAATAATCGGGCCGAATAACCTAGTCCCTCAATCACCGTTAATGCTTCAAAATTTTTTCTTATGCACAAAACGATGCATAAAATATAAAAATACCCTTCTAAAACTGTAGTTACCAGTATTGGTACTTACGTGTTACATTGGAGTAGTAAAGTTTTTAATTCGTTATCATTATTATTATTATTATTGTAGTTGTTGTTGTTGTTGTTGTTATTATTATTATTATTATGATTATTATTATTACTACTACTACTATTGTTACTACACACTGTTAGGAGATAAAAAGTAATTGGTATTGGAGACGGAAAATAATGAAGATTAAGGAATGAATATTTATAAATGTATTTGTTAATAAAACCTTTCTGTTTCTGAATATACAATGTGGAATTAGTCGTTACTGGTCTTGAATATTACATTCGATTCTATGGATGTGCCTAGCTATTGACATGGTGATACCAAAATCGTTCATCAAATTGGTGATTTTCCTTGCTTTCAATGACACGATAAAGCTACGCAAACGATAAAGAGGTATTTCGGACAAAGTGTCAACTTGCTCCTTCATCCTCTGTACAAATTCACGATCTATAATTTTTTTATAATTTTCATTTGCTATCATATATTGTATAATGGCCGACTCTTCGTTTTCAAACAAAGCACCGGTAAACGGAGTTGTGGAGTTATTTAAGTTTTGTCTTAATTCATTTGACACGAGCGCGACCGGTTCGTCATTAGGCACGCCTGGAACTTGTCCGTTATTTTGATCGTTAATATCGGCGTTACCATCTTCGTTACCACGTGCTGTTATTGGATTTGGTTTTTTCTTTCGTGTGTTATCCTCGGTGCTTCTTGCAGGTATTACACCCCAGTAAAGTGATTTAGTTTTATGTTGTCCACAATACTTTAGAGGAAAAAACGAAACTTTCTGCTGTATCAGTCGTAAAAGTGGTTTCGTATTTTTAAAATCGTTACCTACGTGACAAAGTAATCCAATTCCGACAATTGTACATGGATTCACAAGCGCTTCGCATACGTCCAATGGAGAAAGCACAATAGGATTTGCGTGAGTTTTTTTCTTTTTTTCGTAATTCCACCCGAAAACTTTATTTATCAAATTATCGTTACAAATATTTCCCCCCAAACGAATGTGCAGTATATCCTCAGCTATACATCGAGCGTACAATCCTAGCAATGTAGACTCTGCGTCCTCGCCTTCTTCTCTAACATCGAGATAATAATCGTAAATTGTTTTAACGCAGCGTTTGAGTTCGAAACTCATCGGAGAATACATTTCACCAAAATCATTGCTCGTGATAATCCCCCGTGGTATTTCAAAGCTATCGATGACATCGTACATACCGTCCGATCGCCGACTTGATTGAAAGGTCATACCTTTCAAGCAAAGCTTTAATCTGTTGTAAATATTGTCCCGCTTTCTACCTTCGTTCCACAAATGAACTAAGTTTTCCGCGTCAAACACGTTCTCCATGTATTGGTGAACAGGCATGGTAGCGTCTCGGTCAGACAGAATGATCTTTAACGATTCATCCAATGTATTTGAAACGTGAGTTGACCAATCGTCTATAGCTACTAGAGCATTCCGATCAATATGTTTATTCAATACGTTCGAACAATATTCGGTGATAGTTGACGTTACCTCAAAATTATCCGTATACAGCTGTTGATTGCCAGTGTGCAAAAACTGCATATTTTGGAAAAGCGACGTAATATCAACGACAATCTCTATTCTTAAATCCGGACAAATGCTTATCGATGCTCTGAAACTCTCTACAATATCTACTTTGTTGATGGACATTTCCATAACTTTATCGATGTATTTATACATGGAAATATTTGAAAAATCATTTTTACAATGTAACGCTGCATGATAGAATAACAAATTCATACTGTAGTCCAATTTTTTTAAGTGGTGTGCAGCAGTAGCATAGGAGTGAGCATAATGAAGCCCTCGAAACGAACCGGACGCAGTGATATTGGAATAGTATCCAAGGTCGGCTAGATAGTAAGGATGATGATAAATTTCTTTCGAGTTATGTATTCTATAAACATCTCGTACATTCTTGACATCGATGACTATTATTTTGTCTTCGTGTTTAGAGGTCACAACGATTCCCAAATGAACTTGTTGAATAATAATTTCGTCTTTTCCCTTATCAAAGTCGACAATTGTATTGATGGTTGGCCAAAACTTTGAAACGTCCATTAAAAGACCGTGGGAACACACGTAAAAAAAGACTTCGATATTATTTCTGATCAATTTTTCATTAAACGCGAGTTCCTGCAATAAATATTCCCCAAATTTTTGCCAATCTTTTTCGAAGATGTACGACCATTCCAATTTTCCGACGAATATGGTTTCCGAACCATATTTTCGTGTTTGACAGCTCATAGGAAGTTGCTTAATAGCATTCTGAACCGATTCAAGAAAAATTTTTACAAGTTTTAAATTATTGTTGGTTCCTCCTCTAACTGGTACCCGAAAGCACGTATAAAGTGCTGCCAGTCCATCACCACCAAATTTAAAATCAAAATATTGACTGAATTCATTAGGTGCGTCGTCTCTTGCGTTCAAAATAGCTTCTAAAGGCATGGCTATTTTTTTATTTTTCATTACCCGCGGAACTTCCGATCGCAAAGGTATAGAAAACTTTGTTGGACATTTATAAAATTTTAAACCTGTTGACAGTATAGCGAACGAATCGACATCGTAATTTTTTTCAATGTCTTGTTCGCTTCTTACCAATGAATGACGTAATCTGTAAGTAGGATTCATAATTCTAACCGTTATTCTCTCACCGATGTCCCAACAATCGTTCTCCCCTTTGGCAGACAAAGTGTAGACGCTTCGATGTATCTGTAACCAAAAAAACCAAAATCGGGCATAAAATAAGAGTTATAAAATTTTCTCTATCCCTCGGGAAAAAGTACAAGGTTTTGCCTTTTGTTTACGCTAGAAGAAGGAGCATTTTTAGCCACTGCATGCGCGTCATTTGTTTTAAACTCGAAAGCTCTGTCAGGAAGATTTTGAAAATCTAACCCCTTTATGTTCGGTTACATTCTAGCTAATAGACATTCATCAAAGAAAGTCTATGTAGATAATTAGCGACCTTTAAATAATTTATATACCTCAAACGTACAGGTTGTGTTTGTAGTCGTATGATTTTCGATTTATTCGGCTTATAACGCAAATAAAATTCAACCCACTTGCATGCTTTTTCAATTATCAAAAAGAATGCTAATCAACCGTACACCTAAATTAGAACATTATTGAACGTTATTGAAAATCTAGAAATAAATACGAACACAGTAACTTGGTTAAAAAAAAAAAATTACATTAAATTTAAAAATTGTACATTTAAAGGCAATGTTGTTAATAATTTTAATGTTTAATTTACAAATATTATTTTTATTCTGCTTGTTTATGTATTTTCGATGCCCGCCCCCAACCAGCAGCACTCGCTACGCTCGTGCTGCAAATGTTGTGCGCGCATCAAACATATATAAACTCGCGGTAGGTACAATAAAAAAATATACGCAGATTACACTAAACGAACCCGTGGCGAAAGTAAAAAGATGGCTGCGCAGAACAACTGCCAGTTGAGGTCAGTTTAAAGGTTAGAAATTGATTTTTTTACTATTTTCTAATCAATAATATAGCCGTACTTTCGCCCGGGGATAGAGAAATACTATTTCTCCCCCTTGTAAGAAAATCTACTATTTTTACATTTTTGGATTTGCTGGGATCGGCGAGTTGGGGTTCAGATTTTGAATTTTGGAAATACTGATACGACCAAATCTATGTTTTTTAATTGTTTCCTTTATATTTGTCAATAGCAAAGATGAACATAACTTATTTTATAATTCTTTTGGGTAACCTTTTCCACAACCATGGATTTTGATTTTTAGTTAATGGGTCGTTTTCTCCGTAATCATAGAGCAGCTCTTCCCCAATTTCGATGTCTCTCAATGCATACAGGTAGACGTACGGTTTTCCATTAATGTCGATTACTTTTGGTTTAACGTTTGGCTTATGAGAATGATTTATTAAACGCCCCAGCCGATCGGTTTCCTCCGTAGCATCTATGCTAAAAAGATAAAATCTAATAATAGTCACAATATCAAAGGATGACTTAAAATTTATTTGCTAACTTTCAAAAATAATTACGCTAAAGTTTTTCCGCCGAATTGAAACTCTAAGATGTAGGAACGTATGTTATCGTCTTCGCTGTACTCGATCTCGCGCTGTCTCAATTCTTTTTCGTTTATGAGTTCACCGGCGTACTCGACAATGAAAGAGCCTTGTAGGAATTTTTGCGTAGTTGCGACCCCGTATCCTGCATTTGGAATATTCGACTCTATTTTCTAAAAAGAAAAAATAAGTTTCACAATCACAAAGGCAAAGAAACAGGATTTTCAGACATGTTGAGAAATATATTACCTTCAGGCCATCTTCCGTATTACTTAGAATTTTATTTTTCAGTAGTGCTAATCTCTTTTCGGCCGTTAATCGTCTAGGAGAAACCAATGTCCACCTTGATGTAGCGCACTTGGGATTGACGCTGTCTTGTTCGTCGCCGCTTTCCGGTCGGGAATATCTCATCAAAACATCGTCGCTACACTCTGACGAAGCTTCCGATGAATTTTTTGCATCCACTATTGCTGATGTCGACATTTCCATTGGGCAAGACGGCTGTTTAATTTTGATCAACTCGTTAGACAGGTGTGCGTACGTCGGAGGATTGAGTGAGTCCATCACCTCCTGCTGCTGCTGCTGTAACGGTGTCGTTATTTCTTCTTCCACCTGTTGGACTTGAAGCTTCATTGGACTTTGATGATCTATTATTTCTGTTGTTGGTGGTGGCGATGGTGGTGATGGTAGTAGTGGTGGTGACGGTGCTGCTGCTTCTACTACTTCTTCTTCCATCGCAAGTAAGGATACATTCAATATATTGACGGTGTGCGCTGTTATATCTTGTTGCATCTCTCTTTGCAACACTGCATTCGCGGCAGTAGGTACACATACTGGCGTACCTACGGTTCGCTCTGTTGCTCTGTCCAATGCCGTAGGTGCATCGACTGACGTAGTTGCTGACGGAGACGGCGAATACGATGGCGACGACGACGCCGACGTTACCATCGTCGTCGCCGCCGCGAGTATATTCAATGGCGTATTTATAGTCTGCTCGGTCGCTTGCAGAATTTCCTGTTCAGCCGGCTCGGTTATTTGCTGCGACTCGTGTAGCGACAACGCCCCGGGTACGTCCAGTGGAATATATGTAACCTGCTCCGTTACTTGCGGCGTCTCCTGTAGCGGCGTAGACAACGACGGCGATGATGCTGCCGCCGCCGCTGCCACCGCCGCGGATACAATCTGCTCGGTTACTTGTTGTTGCGTCTCCAGTGGCGACGCAGCAGCAGCAGCAACCGCTAATACTTGCAGTGGCGTATTTACATTGGTCGTCTCCTGTTGCAACGTCCAAGGTAAAACGGCCACTGTTGAGGAGATTGATGATGATGACGATGCTACCGGCACCGACAGCTCGGCCGTCAACGACGGTTGAGGTCCAACCGGCGATGATAACGGTACTAGTATCCTTGTTGTTTCCTTTAACAACGGTGACGATGATAATAATGATAAAGACGACGATTCAATCTGTTGCAATTCAAGACCCTCTGAACTTTCAAAAAGTTCTGCAATTTCTGCTGCTTCTGCTGCTGCTGCAGCTGCTGCTGCTGCTGATGGTAGTAGTGACGACGGCGGTAGTCGTAGCGGTGATGGTGGTGAGCATGATGACGATGATGGTGTTAATGATGTTGACGGTGATGATGACAGGTTTACCTGCCCTGACGCATGAATCGTTTGCACTGTTGGTTCTTGCGTCACCACCAGTGCAGTCGTGGTTAACCTGTTTAAGGACACTGTTGGCTCGCCACACCTAGCGCGAGCTTCACATCCAAGCGAAGGTATGTTGAATTAATTTGGTTTTTCTAAAAACCCTCACGTGTACGCGAAAATGGGTAAAATTATATAGCATTGCACTTACCATGTAAACGAACGTCGGATGCTATGGAAGTACCTGACTCGCGAAGCCAATTGGAAAGATTCTTGATTTCGTTTCCAGTCGCCTGGCGTCCGTACATTGCCTTGAATATTGCATGTTTTTTCGCTATGGGGATGCCCTTGGTAGGATCTGAAAGAAAAGTTTTAATCTCATCGTCGTCTATCATCCTTGATAGGACATTAATCAAACGTCGTCTGTAGATGAAACGGCTTTTTAATCTTGGCGCTGTGAACGAAATATTTCTGTCAACGTTCTTTGCTATAAAAACAAAAAAAAAACTTGTAAGCGTCCATGTTTAAAATCAATTTTTTATCTGCGTTCGTAATTTTATATTTCCATTACCCGCTAAATCCTCCGCCACTTCTTGCTGATAATTTCTTAAAAAACTCGTCAATCTCTCTTGATACCTAACGTTACCAACGCGTTCGCTTTTGTAAACGTACTCTAAAATATACATTAATCTTTCAACGGAATTGGCAGGATTCAAAACGATACTTTGTAACTCGTTGTTGCTGACTTGATTGATCGCCAAATAATCCAAGAGACGATTGTAGACCTCGTTATTCCACTCGTAACCAGACTGCGGAGCTTGGTCGCCGGCCTGAGAGAGAAGCAGAAAAAATTGTGTTAATGTATTTTATAAAGCTTTAATGTATTTCCGATTGTTGGTAAATCATTATCAATTCAATATTATAAATGCATCACCTGCACTAAAGAAGCTTCTTCCTTTTTGGAAACCCATGTAATAGTATCGTCGTCCATCTCGTAGGCAACAGCAGTGACTGTGGTCTGGTGTCTTTTGTCGACAGGCGGAGACTGTCTCGATAACGTCGAATCTACATTGTTGCCGTGAAAGTATGTTTTAGTCGCCGTAAGTCCTGGCTGATGAAACTCGTTGTTTCCTGTACACGTATCTACGGTGGACAGCTTGGTGGTGGTGGTGGTGGTGGTGGTGGTGGTGGTTCTTTTCGCCAGGAATATTATAGTAAACAGATTTGTTACGGACGAAAAAAAGGCACCCAATATGTGCAGGGTCCGACCGTACAACTGATGCAAGAAGTAACCTCGCATCGCAACGTTTACGGCTTCTTTACCAAAATTAATGAGTACAAGGATGGTTAACAGAGCCGAAGCGATAGATCCAAAATTTATCATTTTTTTCCAAACTTTTAACCAAACTGATTCCAACAGTTCCTCCACTGTGCTGCCGTTTAATATCGTTAGTAAATTTGGATACGAGATGGTTTTCATATTGTAATCCTTTTCGAGTCGACTAGCGGGATCGGTGCTTTTCCCACGCAATAAATTAGCGACGTTGTTAAGTAGGCTAGACTCGTGGAGCGGAAACATTACATACTTGTTGAGCTTATCGAGCTGATCTTGTGAATATATGCCGCTAGATGCCAGCTGGTTGGGATTTTGGTATTTCCACGAAGACTTGCTCTGAGGCTCGATAATCTGTGGTTCCTCTACTGGGCTGGCATGAGGTAGAATTTTGTACCACTGTGAATCTATGCGATATATAACTGGCAGTATGTTGTTGCATGTAATGATTGTACCGTGTTTTTTCAAAATATGCGTTCTCGGAATGAGAAACTTTAATTGGCTGTTGTGCTCAACCGGCAATTCTAAATAACACGACTCCAAATCAGTTTTCACTTTTACTTCGACTGGCACGCATTTCACGATATTAATGACTTCTCCCGAGGCGACAGCCATGAAACCCGGTGTGCTCATTATTTCTAATGCGAATAAATCAGGTTCGCTCGTCGCCAAGGACAAAGAATTTTTTATAGACATTTTTTCCACGTCACACTGTTGTTGAATCATACGTTGGTACATCGAATCTATTTGATTGCCTATGAAATGCTCAACGTGAACAAATTTAGAATTGACGAATGCGAATAAGTTAACGTTACCGTCGGAAACTTTTTGGCGTAGTAAAAATGTATTATTTCTTTCGATTTCGTACACGTACAGTTGAGGATGCTCCGTCCTAAAAAGGGAATAACCGCATACGACGAGGTCGTTCGGAGTGACAGTCTTTAGAGTAAAGCTTATATCGTTTTCTTGTAGAGAATACAATGTTTTAGGATTCGATACGTTTGCTGAAATGGAACTAGATATCTTTTTGGCTAGACCTTCGTACAAAATACTGTACTTATCGATTTCGTCGCAATTTTCGTTGGAAAGTGTATCCCAAAAGCTATGTCCACCCCTAGGCTCCAAACAATTCCCTTTAGCAAAATTGCAAATCGTACCGGATGAAAACTTGATCACGTTATCGTTCAATTTTACATCGGCCTCAATTTCATTGATGGTTATTCGCAGTAGCCCTTGGACGATGACGTTATCCCACGATCCGTATACATCTTTGTAATCTTCTCCGCTGCAGCATCCAGTTTTTGATACCGATCCAGCAAAAGTCATTGGATAGACGACAGTTGTACCAATCGGAATATCGTTTATAAAATGAGGAGTAGTACCATTTTTAGCCAAATAATTCCTCTGCTCCAACATTTGCCTGCATTCGGCATGGGAAACTTCTCTTAAAAATTCAATTTGCCCGTCTTCTACAACGGACATGTGTGAGTGTTCTCCACAGTCGTAAACTGTACGCTTCATTTCCACTTTACACTGCATTACTTTAACAATTTTTATTGACTTGGTCTCGATTAATTGTATCGGTATTTCGGTAATGGTGGGCTTCTGTTGATTCACGTAGCAATCGTCGATCTCTATTAACGAGATACTGTGAATTTTCGTTGGGCTACTGCAATCGTAGCCTATTAAGCAATCGCTTACACGACAGAACAAAAAAATTAAAATTATAGTCTTGTAGATATGTACTCTAGACGATGGAAGGTAACACCGTAGCAGCTGCATCTTAATGATCCTGAAAAGAAATAGTTAAAAATTTGAAATACGATTCAGCTCTGATCGAAACGAACGAGGGTGAATGAATAATAATTGTATGGTGGAATGACAACGTCACACCCTGCCCTGCCGTTGAAAATACTGTTTGATTACTTTCTTTACATTGTCACCTTCGTTAAATATTAGTTAAGTACCGAAAAATGAGTTAAAAATAAATTCTATTTCTTATTTGTCCCACGAATCAAATCACAAATAAATTTGATTTCTTATTTGTCTAATGAATCAAATCACAAATAAATTTGATTTCTTATTTGTCTCACGAATCAAATCATAAATAAATTTGATTTCTTATTTGTCCCACGAATCAAATCAGAAATAAATTTGATTTCTTATTTGTCGCTTGAAACAATTCACAATTAAATTTTATTTCTTATTTGTCCCACGAATCAAATCACAAATAAATTTGATTTTTGGATTCGTGAGTTCATCAATTCAAAATCATGCAACCCTGGTCCATCTCGCCCATACTTACAATTGAATTGTGTGAATGCATTCCGCAATAATATGCAATTCGGTGTCTTTCGACCTTGCACTGTCGCACGTGTACCAAGCCGTACTTTTTTAATTGAAGCAATTGAATATTTATAGATTCCGTTTTAATAAGTGCTGCGTCATTTGGCAATTCGCATTCCCCGACTTCTAATAAAGATAATGTGGTAACGTTTAATTTGGGTGACCCACAGTCGTAGCCTATCAAGCAATCGCTTACACGACAGAACAAAAAAATTAAAATTATAGTCTCGTAGATATGTACTCTAGACGATGGTAGGTAACACCGTAGCACCTGCATCTTAACCTTTAGACTGTCGGGATTTGAAAGAGCATATCGCCCTCAGAAAACTGGTATATAAGGTATCTTATATCAACGATTGATCATACACAAAGTGTCGATCAGGGGTGCGTCAAAATATTGATTTTCCGGCAGTCTAAAGGTTAATAATCCTGAAAAGACATAGTTCAAAATTTGAAATACGATTCAGCTCTGATCGAAACGAACGAGGGTGAATGAATAATAATTGTATGGTGGAATGACAACGTCACACCCTGCCCTGCCCTTGAAAATACTGTTTGATTACTTTCTTTACATTGTCACCTTCGTTAATTATTCATTGTTTTTTTACCGACATCTTCGGAATGAAAGAGAGGTTCTATCTCTCTCTCCCCCTCTTTGCGTGGAAAAATAACGATCGTACGTAATTTAAAGTTCAAAAATTAATAGTAATAATACAACAAGCGATAAGAGTACCCTTTTGTTGGCGCCACCGCCCGACGAGAAGGGTTTAACTCGCCACCCAGAGCCTCCGTCAGCCGCCTCTGTTTTAGCGTTGTTACTAAGAACATTGACGCGACAGTAGACGTTGCCCAGCGGTCACGGCATGGACGTGGAGGTTGAAGATTTACCCGTGCGTTGAGCACAGGCTGAGACCGCCAATTTTTTTTTTTTTTTTTGAGGAGGGAGGAAATCTCTTGAATGAGACCTTGGGGGACCGGTCCCCTGGTGTGTGGGACTCTCCAGCACAGAAGGTGCTGGCCTACCCACTAAAACCTCGCCCTCCTTGACGCATGCTCGCCAGCTGCTCCCCGCAACTATCTACAGGTCGGAGCAGGCGGGAGTGCGTCGAGGAGACCTCCTTCCTGGCTTGGAAAACCCCTCCCCGGAAATCGCCGGTAGGCATTACTTCGGGGAGGGGACCAGGTTGTTTGCCAAAACATCTATGGAACGCTTCCTACGATGGGACCTTTCGACTGGAATAATAATAATGATAGTAATAATAGTAATAATTTTTTTTTGGTTTAGGTGGGTGTAAGGGGCAGCACGCTGCACCCTTAGTGACCCTACGACACCAAGACCACAGCCGGCACCGCTTTTCGCATTTCTTCGGCTGGGCCCTGTTATTGCCTTTTCGGTTCTTCCTTCTTGTTGGCCATTTCCCTACGTCCCCCATCCACTTCTGCGAAGTGATTAGGGGTTCAGGAGCCGGTTCTCTTCTTTTGCTGTTTCTCAGGAGGGAGGGGTGGTGCTGTGGGGTCGGTCCGCAACCGCCTTCTTGGCGGCCAGGACCGCCCTCACGAATCCAGCCACCCCTACCCAAATCTTCTTGTCCTTGGACATCCTGGCTACGATGTGGTCGGGCTCGAGAGGTCCAGCCAGTCTCATCAGCTCATCCCTCTGAGCCGCCCACGCTTCGCAGTGAAAAAAAGTGTGGAGGGCATCATCACGGGGAGAGCAGCAATGGGCACAGCCTGCATCGGTTACCTTCCCCATTTTGTAGAGATAGGCCCGAAACAGGCCGTGTCCTGTCAGGAATTGGGTAAGGTAGTAGTCCACCTCCCCATGGGGGCGGTCGGCCCACGGTTTGATCTCTGGGATCAGTCGTGCGGTCCAACGCCCCCGTGGGTCCCTCCGCCAACGTTGCTGCCACGCCTCCAGGGTCGCCGCCCGGGCTCGCTCCGCTGCTTTTCCCCTGCCAAGGTCAGAGCTAGTCTGCCGTATTTTCTTGCGCTCCAGTGCCATTAGATCGATGGGGATCACTCCTGCCACCACTAGCACCGCCGCCTCCGAGACCGTCCGGTATGAGGACGCAATACGAAGAGCCCCTCTTCGCTGCACTGCTGCCATACGTCTGCGGTACTTTTCGATCAGCAGCGCATCGGCCCAAACTTCAGCCCCGTATAGCATTACAGATTCCGCGGACCGCATGAGCATACGTCTCCTGCACGAGCCAGGACCCCCAATGTTGGTCATTACTCGGGCAAGATTCGCAGTCAGGACGGCCGCCTTGTCCGCAGCTCTCTGGATATGGTGCCAGAAGGTGAGCTTGGAATCAATCATCACCCCCAGGTACCTCACCGCCGGCTTCGTTTGAACAGTCACGTCCCCCACTTCGATGTTGCGTATCGTAGGGATGCGCTTCCCAGTGATCAGGACGATCTCGGTCTTGGCCGCAGCCAGCTCGAGGCCGCGCTCTTCCATCGCTCTAGAGATACGACGCATTACTTGATTCAGTCGCATCTGCGCCACCTCCATATCGCGTGCGATGATGGCAACGCCCGCGTCGTCTGCGTATCCGATCAGCAACGTTTGCTCAGGCATGTCCGTGCGTAGGAGACCGTCATATGAGATGTCCCATATCTCGGGCCCCAGCACTGACCCCTGAGCAACCCCAGCCGTGAGCTCTCTTTTTTTCGGGCCATCCGATGTATCATACACAATCCAGCGGTCCATAAGGTAACTCCGAATCATACGCATTATGTATTCGGGAACCTCGAATTCCCGCTGCATTGCGTTCAGAGCATCGACCCATCTAACCGTGTTGAAAGCATTTTTAACATCCAGCAGGACCAGCAGGCAGACAGGCCGCGAGTAATGATTACCTCTCGTAGTCGCCCCAGCGGCCTCAACCGCCACCTGTATCGCATCAATAGTTGATCTTCCGCTCCGGAAACCATACTGCCTGTCGGTTAAGCCGCCGGCAGCTTCCACGGCCGCCTGGAGACGGGGGCGTATCAGTCTTTCCAGCAGTTTACCGGCTGAATCCAACATACAGAGAGGCCGATAGGACGACGCGGACGGTGTGCCTGTCCGGTCTTTCCCCTTATCGACTAGCACTAGTCTCGCTACCTTCCAGCGAGCACAGAACTTACCCGCCTTCAGGCATGAGTTGTACATGTCGAGAAGAAGGGCGGGGTGACTCCCAGCAACGATTTTCAGAACCTCGTTTGGAATTCCGTCAGGGCCCGGCGCCCTCTTGTTCCGCAGAGTGCAGGCCGCTTTTCTGAGCTCAAGTTCAGTAAAAAGCGGAGGGTCCGAGGCCAATGGTGCAGGGGTGGGATCCCGGCGTTTGGGATGCACGGGGAAAAGGGTAGCGACTATATTGTCCATCGTAGCCGCGTCCATGGCAGTCCCCGCGCAGGGGGCTCCCAGTTTTCGCATAACGACCTTATACCCTAGACCCCATGGATCCCCGTCGAGATCCGCACACAGTGCCTTCCAACATCGGCGCTGGCTGAGCCTGATGGCCCGGCGGAGCTCCTTCCTGGCCGATTTGTACTCGGCCATTTTCTCGGCTAAGTCGTCGTCTCGTCTTCTGGCTCTTTGCGCCTGTCGCCGAAGTCCAAGGCAGTTATGCCTCAGCTCTGCGATCTCATCCGTCCACCAGTGGACAGGGCGTCTCAGGACTCGCGGCTTCCTCGTTGGGATTGCCTCCACGCAGGCCTGGAGTATTGTCCGCATTGTGGCGTCCGTAACCGCCTCGGCCTGAGCGGCGCTAGAGAAACCGTCTGAGATTCCATCAAGGGTGTCCCGTCCGCGCTCCAGGGTGCGGGAAAACTTCTCGGCTTTCAGCTTCCTGAGGTTCCATTGAGCTCGACCCCTCGTACCAGCGGCCGGTTTCTCATCTCGCACGCGGAACGTGATGTACTGGTGATCGCTGGCTGTGTAGTCCTCGATCACCCGCCAGTCACTGATACGAGCGGCCATGGACTCTGTTGCAAAGGAGATATCGACGATAGTTCCCCGGCAACCCGGCCTTCTGAAAGTAGGGACGTGGCCAGTCTTAAGAACCACCAGCCCAAGTCTCGACACCGCGTCCATTAGCCGTCCCCCTCTAGAGTCCGGTCGGTCCATGCCCCACTCTAGGGCTTTGGCGTTAAAGTCACCCGCAACCACTAGGTCGCCCTCCATGCCTCCAACGGCGTCTTCCAGGCGATCGAGCCTCGCCTGAAAGTCATTAATGGCCTCGTTGGGTGTGAAGTAGCAGCTCACGTAGGTGACTCTGCCGCTCCTCACCCAGACGAAGCCATTGCCGGAGCCATGACTCGCGACGCCGAAACGTCGCGGATCAGGAACCCAGACCGCCGCTCTTCCACTCTCGTCGGAATACCACGCTGGCCCATCTCCACTACGATATTGCTCGCTGATGATGACAACATCAACTTCGAGCTCGGAGCAAAGCTGGGGCAGTAAGTCGTGAGCCACTCGGCTACTATTCATGTTACCCTGCAGGACGCGCATCATCGCTTCGTCCGAGAAAGGGCGGCTTGGTACGCGGGGCAGACCCCCGATCCGGCAGCGTGCCTCCGCTTTTCTGGGTCCGCTTCAGCGGAGCACAAGAAGCATCGAGGCTCAGCACGACAGTCTGCCGCTCGATGCTCTTCTGACCCGCATCTATAGCACCATTTTCCTCGGTCCGGACCACTGCAAGCGTGGCTCTCGTGGCCGAAATCGAGACAGCGGAAGCAACGGGGCACCGTGATACGGCGCCTGACCCGGCAGTTCACCCACCCTATTCTCAGCTTAGCTGATTTCAGCACCTCGCCGGCGGAGACCCCGTCCAGCGTCACGAGTGCCCTGCACTGTTGTCTGGCGTTGGGCCTGGTCACCGTCACTCGCATGCCATCGACGGCGTTCGGCAGGACAACACGAAGGGCCTCTTCCACTTCAGCCTGGGTGGAACAGCAGTCCAGGTCAAGGACCTCCAGGGTAACCCTGGGGACCAGCTCCCTGACACCGCTCTCCACCCCAACTGCCCCACGCAGGGCATCGGCGAGGCCCGCCCTACCCTCAGCTGAGGTGTTCTTCAGCTCGAGGAGAACCTCTCCGGTCCTGGTGCGCCGAATGTTTTTGATTTCAGCACCACAGTCCTCAGGCTTGACCCTTGCACGGATCAGTCCCAGCACCTCTGCATAGGACTTCCCCTGTGCCGGCTTGAGAACTATTGCTTCTGGCCGGGCCGCATGAACCTTCTTTTTTTGGTTCTGGGTTGCGGTTGCCCGTTTGGCTGCCGCTGCCCGTTTGGATGCTGCTGCTTCTGCTGTTGCTGTTGTTGCTTTGGCTGCGACACCTGCGTTTGGGACAGAGTCTTCTTCTTCTTCTGTCTCCTGGCCTCCGTCCACTGCTCCCCGCCATTTCTGCTGCCTCCGTCCTGAGTAAGGGGGGGGGCTTGTAGCCAGTCGC
The DNA here is from genome assembly GCA_018906775.1 of Sycophila sp. Sp_5. Taxonomy (NCBI): domain Eukaryota; kingdom Metazoa; phylum Arthropoda; class Insecta; order Hymenoptera; family Eurytomidae; genus Sycophila; species Sycophila sp. Sp_5. Next base: position 27,211 of record JACCID010000459.1, read on the forward strand.
TTGGGGGGTCTGTTCAGCTGCGAGTTAGCAGGTGTCTGCAGCAGGCCTGGTGCCGACAGCAGACGTCTTCGAGCTGCTAGGCAAATCCTCGTGCTGTGGTGAATACTGTCCAGCATTTCCTCCATCTTCGGTAGTCCCTGTTTAATGTCTCTTCTGACATTGGGCTGCTTTTTCACCGCCTCCAGCATCACCTTAATTAGAGAGACAATTTCCTGAAGGCATTTCCCTAGCTTCTTTTCCGCCTCTGTGACCGGGGACTCCGGCACCGTCAGCGACACTTGGCCGCCAAGAGTGCTACCCCCAGTGCTGGTGGAGGGTAGAGACCGTAATCTCTCCTCGTCCGACTCCTTCTCTGCCATCATTTTTTGTTTTGAGGTCGCCATTATAGTGTTTGTTGCTCCAGGGTGCCGGGCCGTCTCCGAACGCGGTACCTCAGGGCGTGGGGGGGTGATCGCCTCTGCATCTGCCCCCATTGGATGCAGAGGGGTCCGGCTCTTGGGCGGGGATGATACATCCGCCACAGCCGACACCTCGCCCTTCATCGGTGTTCCCGACACCCCCGTGGGTGCGACGCGTTGACGTCGGGAGCCACCACGGAGACTGCGCTGTGCGGATCATGCAGCACATCCCTTGCGGGCAGCGTCACCGCACTCGCTTGTCACCATGACCCAGCCTGTAACCCTAGGCAAGGGACCCATTAGCCAGGTGCTACCACTCGGGCATGTGGAGCCGGAGCTTCGTTAGCCGGGGACGTTATAGCGTTGCTGCAGAGAGCATTGACGCGACGTCTCCGTTGCCCGGGGGGCGGGACGGGGACCCCGAAGTCGGCTTGTCCCTCGCAGGCTCCAAGATGAAACCAGCTCATAGGGTTAGCCCCCCAATAATAGTAATAATAATAGTAATAGTAATAATAGTAATAATAATAATAATAATAATAGTAATAATAGTAATAATAATAATAATAATAATAACTCAGAACAAAGAAGAGCGAGCAGCAGAGGTAGGTAGCCTGGAGAGCAGAACCTTAAAGGTCCCGTTAGTGCGCATCAGAACTACAAGCGCATCAAGCATTGCGAGCGCTAGTAGCTATGGCAGCGCTACGGCAGACGAGATGGTAGCGCAGCCATCTACATCACAGGGTGCGGCAGACGAGATAGTAGCGCACCCATCTACATCACAGGGTGCTGCAAGAACGGAAAAGGACGCAGAGTCAAAGATCATTGATTCTATCAAAAAACTCCTCAAGGAAATGATAGAATCAATGAAGAAGCAAAAGAACGTGAACAACACTATAAAAAACGGATTACCCGTCTTACAGGGGCAATTTGAAGAATTGATAGGGCGAAAAAAGCTTTCGGTACGGCGGATGCTAACACCGGATGCACGGAAGACCAGTGAGCCTCAAAAAAGACAATCCTCCACGCCGCCGACTGATACGGCTGAAGGGAGGCCAACGAAGAAACCCAAAGAAGATGCCAAAAATAAGGCAGAGTCTCAGCGGGCGGATACGCAGTCAGCTGTAGACTGGGCAACAGTTCCCACGCGACAGGAGAAGAACGCGGAGATCCTCGGAGGGATCCGCCGCCAGGTTAATCCCTCTCAGCATGGCCTAGGAATTAAGGACATCCGCCGCACACAAAGCGGGGAAGTTCTAATAGAATTACAGAAGGCTTCGGCAGAGAGTAAGGAGGGTTTCGCCAATGCTCTGAGGCGGGCCGTCGGGCGGGGCGCGGAGGTCCGCTCTCTGACACCTAAGATGACCTTGGAGGTCAGGGACGTGGACGGCTGCGCCACGGTCGATGAGATTAGGGAGGCCGTCCTCGGAGCATTGCAGGACTACACCGGCCCTCTAGACGTACGGCTCACGGGAGCGAACAAGGTCGGAAAAAGACTGGCTCTCGTGGCCCTTGCTGAGGAGGCCGGTAGCAGGCTGCTGGAGGTGGGTAGGGTCCCGATTGGATGGGTCTACTGCCGCCTCAGGCTCAGGGCCCAGGTTGAGCGCTGCTTTAAGTGTCTCGGCTATGGGCACCGTGGGCGGAGCTGTGGGGGCCCCGATCGGGGCAGTGTCTGCTTCCAGTGCGGGCGGACGGGGCACAGGGCAGCCGACTGCAAGTTCGAGCCTAAGTGCTTCATCTGCCCGGAAACCAACCCGGCGGCGTTGAACCATGTCGCTGGCTCTGGGGCCTGTGGGACATTCAGAGAGGCCCTAGCGAGGTCTCGCCAAAATGGCTAAGGTCCTGCAGGCGAACCTGAATAGGAGTAGGACGGCGCTTGACCTACACACGCAGATCTTCCTCGAGAAGGACGCTGACATTGTTCTTGTCAGCGAACAATATCGAGATGGCGATGCAGGGGTGTGGTATCGGGATCACCTCGGTACCGCGGCTGTCTGGGTTTTCAACCCACGTCGATTTCGGGTTACGTGTCACGGCTCTGGCCGCGGCTACGTTTGGGTCGGGTGTGGTGGCGTTACTTATGTAAGCTGCTACCTCACTCCGAACGAGGCCATCGAGGGCTTCCAATCCAAATTGGATGCTCTCGAGGATGCGTTCAGAGACGTGGAGGGAGAGCTGATAGTAGCCGGGGATTTTAACAGCAAAGCTCTCGAATGGGGTGAACCCTTGCCAGACTCCAGGGGAAGGCGACTAATGGACTTGGCGTCTAGGCTGGGGCTGGTTGTTTTAGACACTGGCTCCACGTCGACCTTCAGGAGACCTGGCTATAGGGAGACCATCCCCGATGTATCCTTTGCGACGGAACGTCTGGCCGCACGTGTGCGGGATTGGCGGGTGATCGAGGACTATACAGCCAGCGATCATCAGTATATCACGTTCCACGTTCGTCATGTCGTGCCGGTCAGGGTGGCGGCCGAACGTCGCCCAGCCAGATGGGTCGTGGCGAAGATGGATCACGAGAAGTTCTCCCAGGCGCTTGAACGTGGTCAGCAATCCCTGGTTGAAGTGCCTAGAAATGGGTCGCTTTCCGAACGGGCTGAAGCGGTGATTGATACCACAATGGGTATAATCCGTCAAGCCTGCCAGGAAGCAATACCGAGGAGATCTTCGAGAAGTGTGCGCCGCCCTGCTTATTGGTGGACGGACGAGATCGCGGAGCTGAGGCGGGGATGCCTGCAGCTGCGCCGAGTGGCCCAGCGGGCCCAGAGGCGCGACCGCGAAGCTGCTCTCAGGATCGCCGAATATCTAATGGCGAAAAGAGCTCTGAAGCGAGCCATTAAAGCGAGTAAGAGATATTGCTGGAAGAAGCTAGGGGAGGATCTGAACAACGATCCTTGGGGGTTAGGGTATAAAATTATCACCCGCAAATTGGGTGCGTTCGGTAAGAGCGAGCCCATGAGCGCGGAGGTAATGGACGGAATAGTCCATGCTCTGTTCCCCACTCATCCCAAACGACGGGATGAGCCCCTGGCTCTTGAGGGCCTCGAGGCACCGTCCTTCAAAAGGGCGGAACTACAACGCGCAGCGCGCTCCCTTAAGAACAACAAGGCGCCGGGGCCTGACGGGCTTCCAGCGGAAATACTGAAAGCGGTGGCAAAGAGCCATCCTGAGCTCTTGCTTAGCATGTACAACTCGTGCCTTCAGGCGGGAATATTTTATTTACGCTGGAAGGAGGCGAGACTTGTGCTGATAAGCAAGGGCAAGGGACCAATTAATGCTCCGTCGGCGTATAGGCCCCTATGCATGCTGGACACTGCCGGGAAGCTCCTGGATAAGCTTCTAAGATCCCGCATCCAGGCGGCGATACTGGCAGCTGGAGACCTCTCTGAGAGGCAGTACGGCTTCCGGAGAGGGAGATCTACCATCAACGCCATCCAGGAGGTAGTAGAGGCGGCCAGGTCTACGGAGCGGGGAAATCACTTCTCCCGACCCGTTTGCCTCCTGGTGACACTTGATGTCAAAAACGCCTTTAACTCGGTAAGGTGGACAGACGTGCTGGGGGCACTGGAGAGAGACTTCGATGTTCCTGTGTATCTAATTCGGATCATCAGGGACTATCTGAAGGACCGATTCATAACGTACGACACGACGGAGGGCTCCAAGCGGAAGGAGCTAACGACTGGTGCGGCCCAAGGCTCCGTCTTAGGATCCGACCTATGGAACGCCACCTACGATGGGATCTTTCGACTGGAAATGCCGGAAGGCTGCTTGCTGGTCGGGTACGCGGATGACGCGGCGGCTGTTATTATTGCTCGCAATATGACGCTGGCGCAGACACGACTCGACCAGACCATGCGTAGAATTCGCTATTGGATGAGCGACCATGGGCTGGAGCTAGCTGAGGCCAAAACCGAGATTGTGCTCCTCACGAAGAAGCGCATCCCCCGAGTGCAGCAGCTAAGTATAGGTGAAGTGTCGGTTCAGACCAAAGCATGCGTGAAGTATCTAGGGGTGATGCTAGATGCGAAGCTCACCTTTGGAGAACATATTCGGAGGTCGGCGGACAAGGCGGCTGTGGTGGTGGCTTCCCTTTGCAGGGTTATGACCAACTTGGGTGGACCACGGCCATGCATCAGGCGGCTGCTACTACGCGCCGCTGAGTCCGTCATGCTTTACGGTGCTGAAGTTTGGGCCGACGCGCTTCGGTACGAAATGTACCGCAAGCGCATGGCGGCGGTACAAAGGAGATGTGCCCTTCGTGTAGCATGCTCGTATCGCACGGTCTCGGAGGCGGCTTCACTAGTGGTCGCTGGGGTAATACCTATCGACCTCCTGGCCCGAGAGCGGAAGATCGTCCACCAAATGAAGGGGCACGTCGAAGTAAAGAAGCGGGCTAGGGAGCAATCCCTCGCCTGCTGGCAGGATCGGTGGGCGCAGGATACGCGCGGAATGTGGACCGCCAGACTAATAAGTCAGGTGGCCCCATGGACCGGGCGGCATCATGGGGAGGTTAGTTATTACCTTACCCAGATGTTAACCGGTCATGGGTACTTCCGCGCGTACCTGCATAGGATGGGCAAAGTCGCGGACCCCAGTTGCTTATACTGCGGGTCCGCGAAAGATGATGCCCATCACACTTTCTTCGTGTGTGTGCGATGGATGTCGGAGAGGGCAAAACTGGGGGGCGAGGCTAGAGGGGTAACACCTGAAGGCATCGTCCCCCTGATGCTCTCTTCTGAGGAAAACTGGGGGAGGGTCGCCAAATTCGCGGAGGGCATCCTCCGTCAGAAGAAGGCGGACCTCCCCTAGTTAGTTATTTGAGGATATCTGCTCCGGAGAGTGCCCCGTGGCAAACAACCTGGTCCCCTCCCCGAAGTAATGCCTAACGGCGGTTTCCGGGGAGGGGGTTTCCAAGCCAGGAAGTAGGTCTCCTCGACGCACTCCCGCCTGCTCCGACCTGTAGATAACTGCGGGGAGCAGCGGGCGGGCATGCGTCAAGGGGGGCGAGGTTTTAGTGGGTAGGCCAGCACCTTCTGTGCTGGAGAGTCCCACACACCAGGGGACCGGTCCCCTGAGGTCTCATTCAAGAGATTTCCTCCCTCCTTATAAAAAAAAAAAAATAAAAAAAAATAATAATAATAATAATAACAATGCTAAAAAAATTTGTTATCTAATTATGCTACATTGTAAAGGTATTGTTAAAAGAAATTGGAAGTTCGTATCTTACATGTTTCTGGTTTACAAATTTATTTAAGGCGGTATGTGCGTATCGTTATTGTTAACATATGTTTACATTTAGTTTTAAGAGTACAAGTTTAGTATTAATTAAAAGAAAATAAAAGAACAAGAAAAATAATTGCTAAAACTTTTGAAGCACTGCCAACAATGAAGGAACTTTTCGTTGCCACTTGCGTCAATGCTGCAGATCCGTGTCCATGCTAATGGTTGTTGATGTAGGCAACGAGTTGTTTCTGTTGCTGCCGATGTTGTTGTTGCGGTTGTTATTGATTGTATAGGGCGGAAAAGCTGTAGTAGCATGATCTACTGTTGCAGGTTCCAGTGCTGATGGCGACGATGATTCTTCCAGCGCCCTCGCTGTTGGTGCTGACGGTGAAGGTTCCTGCCGCTGATCAGCTTCGTTGTTATTGTTTGGTCTTCCGTCGTTCCTTGCGTAGAGCAAAAAATGCGTTATGGAAGAGAGCAGAGCACCGAGAAGATGCAAGGACCATCCATAAATTTGGTGCAGAGCGTAACCTCTCAAGACGAAATTAAACAAAGATTTTATAAAGTAAATTATTAAAACGATGGCTGATATTCCTGACGTGACCGAGCCAAACGTTATAAGATTACGCCACATCTTGGACCAGGTTGACTCTATGAGAGTATCTACCGCGTCCTGGTCGAACAAATTTAAAAACCCTTTGTGACTGTTGCCGCCGTATCTTCCAAATGTGTATCCGGACATTTCGGAGGCTAAGTTGTGAAGAGCCGATGGCTTCTCCATCGGATACATAATTCTGTCCCTCAAGTTATCAATCAACTCCTGAGAGTAAATTCCGGTTGTTGCCAACTGGTGTGGATTTACGTATCGCCAATTATTTTTTGTTGCTGGTTTTAATATCTCTGGACTGGGTACCATGTTGTTGCTGTCGTGCAACAACTGGACCCAATTGCCGTCTATTTGAAATTGAACCGGTAAAATACTGTTGCAAGGAATTTCCGTCCCAATTTTTTTCAGGACGTGAGTCCTCGACATTAGGAAAAAATTCTCCTTCTTGACGTTATCCCGAATGACGGGTAATTCGGCGTAGCACGTGCCATTTGGTTGCGCTACCATTACTTCCACTGGCACACATTTAATGATATGGACGACCTCCCCGGCCATAAAAGCCATGTACCCTGGTCCCTTCATGAGATCGTAGGCGAACTCATCCGGGGCACGCGTCGCTAACGACAGTGAGTTCTTCAGAACCCTCTTCTCTAAATCGCATCTCTGCTGGACAAGATCACGATACATATTCTTCAACTGTCTTCGCACGTGTCTCTCCACAAAAACAAATTTGGAATTGATGTAATTGAATAAATCGAGGTCATTATTCGTAACTTTGTTTAGGTTCACATTCGCAAACGAGTATCCGTTACTTTTTTCGTAGATAAAGATTTTGGGATGCTCCGATCGAATAACCCTATACCCACACAAATTGATCTCTCCTATTGACTGAAGGGCAAACGTGTAATCCCCGGTCTCAACGGTGTATACTTCACCGTCGCCGTTGGAACTCTTGTCCACTATTTTTGTAGCGTTTCCTTCGTACAGGATGCCGTAATTGTCATAATTACATGCTCTCTTCGGTATGACTTCCCAAAAAGTGTTCCCGTTAAAAAGATCCATACATTGAGAATCTGAAAATTTGCAGGTTTTTCCGGAACGCAATAGAATAAGGTTTTCGTCTAAATTCACCGAAGCTTCATACTCCGATAAAGTAACTCTTACGGAGCCTTGCACAACAACGTTTTCGAACGTTCCGTATCCGTCGCTATAGCTGGCTGGCGTACATGCGCCATTTGCTGATAAAGTTCCAGCAAAGGTTCGAGGTATACTTACTGTTGTGTTCATGGCGAGAACGTTCTTATTAGAATACCTTCCCCTATCGTCCTTGAGCAACATAGTTCTATGCATGTCTTCGCATTCTGCCCTGCTTATGTCTTCCACGAAGTCCATCTCGCCCATACTTACAATTGAATTGTGTGAATGCATTCCGCAATAATATGCAATTCGGTGTCTTTCGACCTTGCACTGTCGCACGTGTACCAAGCCGTACTTTTTTAATTGAAGCAATTGAATATTTACTGATTCCGTTTTAATAAGTGCTGCGTCATTTGGCAATTCGCATTCCCCGACTTCTAATAAAGATAATGTGGTAACGTTTAATTTCGGTGACCCACAGTCGTAGCCTATCAATGCTGATACCCCACAAATCGCAAGCAAACAAATGAAGGTTATCACAGTGATCCATTTTGTCAATTCTATACCAGCCATTGCGGAATTAGAAATCTAAAAATAAAAAAAAAAAGACGGTTATATTTATCAAAATGGCTAGCGAATAAATCCTATTTCAGTTGATTAGAATGCTTTAAATTGCAGCTATGTGCTGTATGGGACTAGGACAGGTTTTTCTACTCGAGTGCAGCTCGGAACGCTCAATACGCTCGCTCAAGAAAAATGCACCTTTAAATGCTCAATGCGCATTTAAATAATTAATGCTGGGTTCAATACACCAAAAAAACCCCCAAAAAAACCAAGTTTCCCCCGAAAACTTAGTTTTGTCGCTAACGTCCGACATACATTCTAAACTATAAAAGAATGTCACTTCAAAATCAAATTAATTTACTTTTACAAAATTTATTATAATAACTAGATCTTAATTTTACAATAAAAAATTAATTTAAACATAGTATAAAAAAATAACGAAGTCCTTTAGGTGCGGCTCTGTTGCCCTCTAATAGGGTTGGAGCCCTACAATTATCGTACAATTACCAAATAATTATATTACGGCTATCAAATACATTAAATACATTTATATTCCCTATTCATATTCTAAACCGAACCCTCCGCTAAGGGTATCACTTTTTTCGCTCATGCCGCGAAAAGGCCTCCAGGAGAGGAGCTCGGCTCAATGCGCCAAGGAGACTAATTAATTTCGCTTGCGTCGCAAAAAGACCTAATCCTGGTATCGTGAATGCTATGACCTGCTTTGATTTGTCGTTCAATGATACCTGCCAATATCCATTCTTCAGATCGATCGTGGATAAAAATCTTGCTCCTTGAAGGCGATCCAACATAGAGTTCATAAATGGTAACCCTTTTACTTCTCATCTAATTTTAAACTCTTAAGGCATTCTACTAACTCTGTTATCTTTTCTTCCTGTTCTCGTACCTTTTCTTCTGTACTGCCAAAACGAGATGAAGCTGATTTAGTAAAAATCAATAATTGTTTTTTCAACCTTGCGTTAAATGCGTTTGAATTCTCAACTTCCTCTCGTAATGCGCGAATTTGGTAATGATTACTTTCCACTTCCTTGACTAACCTATCTATAATTTCCTGGTATGTCTCTATGAATTCTTTTATATCCTCAACATCTGCACTTAACCGCGCTGTTTTATGAACTAACTTAAAATTTGACGCAAATACATCAATAGCGTCCGGCATTTTAATGCTCAATGCGCATTTAAATAATTAATGCTGGGTTCAATACACCAAAAAAAACCCCAAAAAGTAACGAAGTCCTTTAGATGCGGCTCTGTTGTCCTCTAATAGAATTTGCTGCGGTGATCGCCAGTCTGGGACCTACAATTACCAAATAATTATATTACGGCTATCAAATACATTAAATATATTTAACCCATTAACGACCAAAACGCCTTTTTTTTTTGTCGAATTTCAACGCAATATTTTTTGTACTTATAAGCCTTAGAAAAATTTTTGAGACACATATTTCGACGTAAAATTTAATGCCCTTTCAGAATCTGGGCACAAAATTATGATTGGCTGTATAATAAAAAAGTTACAGCCACTTAAACCATAAAAAATGCGGAAATTTTTGCAAAAAATAAACTTTGTGAATTTTTTAAACAATGTTACGGTGACGGAATGGTTATAAAAGTATGATCAGGGGTGATCACGGCTATCAAAGTATCTGAGGGAATTTTTGTAAAATCCTCCAATCACTCCTTCCAACAAAACGGCGGCCAAATCCAAAAAAACATTATAAAAATCTTAGCTCATTTTTTCGTTGGAAACTATTGAGTGTAGAGAAAAGTTTATAGAAGAAAAGTGTCTTGAAATTAACCATAGAACACCCTCATTTTTTTTTCAGGATGTTTGGAGAAAATTTTTGAGTTTGTGGAAAACTTGGAAATTACAATTTTTCAAAATCATCTCCAAAAGTTATGAAAAAATTTGAGGGTGTTCTATGATCAATTCTAAGATATTTCTCTTGTATAAACTTTTTCTCTAAAGTCTGCAGTTTTCGAGAAAAAAAATATTACATAGTTGTACGATCATGACATAAAATATTTTTTTCTCGAAAACTGTAGACTTTAGAGAAAAAGTTTATACAAGAGAAATATCTTAGAATTGATCATAGAACACCCTCAAATTTTTTCATAACTTTTGGAGATGATTTTGGAAAATTGTATTTTCCAAGTTTTCCACAAACTCAAAAATTTTCTCCAAACATCCTGAAAAAAAATGAGGGTGTTCTATGGTTAATTTCAAGACACTTTTCTTCTATAAACTTTTCTCTACACTCAATAGTTTCCAACGAAAAAATGAGCTAAGATTTTTATAATGTTTTTTTGGATTTGGCCGCCATTTTGTTGGAAGGAGTGATTGAAGGATTTTACAAAAATTCCTTCAGATACTTTGATAGTCGTGATCACCCCTGATCATACTTTTATAACCATTCCGTCACCGTAACATTGTTTAAAAAATTCACAAAGTTTATTTTTGCAAAAATTTCCGCATTTTTTATTGTTTAAGTGGCTGTAACTTTTTTATTATACAGCCCATCATAATTTTGTGCACAGATTCTGAAAGGGCATTAAATTTTACGTCGGAATATGTGTCTCAAAAATTTTTCTAAGGCCTATAAGTACAAAAAATATTGCGTTGAAATTCGACAAAAAAAAAAAGGCGTTTTGGTCGTTAATGGGTTAAATTCCCTATTCATATTCTAAACCAAACCCTCCGCTGAGGGTAAGACGCTCAATACGCGTGTCGTCGAGTATCACTTTCTTTGCTCATGCCGCGAAAAGGCCTCCAGGAGAGGAGCTCGGCTCAATGCGCCGAGGAGACTGATTAATTTCGGGATCTCACTTGGCCGTCAGCTCTCGCTCGCGAACGAACGCGGGTATACATGATGTCCAAAAAGTAACGAAACACTTAAAAATTCCACCTAATAAAGATGTTTTTGAAAGATAATCCAATGGTAACCTTCGAGTTAACCTTGAACTTGACCTTGAAGGTTATTTCATGGTCAACTTTTTTTCCTTAAATGGAAACCCCTATTTTTGACAACGGCAATCGATAGAGCGGGAAATTTTACGTCCAAATATGTACTTAGGTCATAGGTAAAGTACGACCTTGAGCTCATCTGAAGGTCATTAAGGTTGAGCCAGGTAAGAAGCGGCTCTTTCCTGCACTTCTTTGGGGCAGCTGTTTACGAATGAAGTCAACTAATTCTTGGAGTAACTGTTTCACGAGGAGTCCAGTGGTGACCTTGGATTCGATTTTCAAGGTCATTTTAAGGTCAGCTTTTTTTACATTTAGCATTACCCAGGAACAACGACGTCCCCTTGCCCCTCGCGATCGGGGTGTTTGATTTACGCGAGTCCCCTCCTTAATTTTTGAATATTATCATCGATTATTTTAATATCCTTATTTGACCTTATTCACGAATAACAATCGAATAAATCTTTATCTTTTGACTTGTATCTTACTAATATTAAATTTCCGTTAAATATCTGATAAAAAAATTCATTTTGTAAGTTAATTTTTATAAAAGCTGGCCATGGTATAAAATAAATTTTGGTATTAAATATTGCTGTGCTATCGTCCAACTTACAAATAATAAAATAATCGTTCATAATTTATTTTTTATTTTCTTCTCAAAAAAATGATATCATTGAAATTAAAATCGAAAAAGATATAATTTTTTGTTTAACAACTAATATCTCTCATTCAGTAATGAGTGCAATAGTTAGATTGTGATAGAGCTTTATTGTTAAAACACTACTTGACAATTTCTTTTTTTTTACGTTTATCTGTGTTACAAGTTTTTGTTTTTTCATCTCAATTACTTTTTGAGTAAGATTTGATCTACAGGCTCAAAATGGAACGCCTGACTGAACGAGAGAGAATTTCGATACTCATGTTGAGAGGTTGGGGTCAAGTCGAAAGACCTTTAAGGGCAGTAAAGGATGCATTCAATGAAACGTTTAGAGTTAATAGAAATCCAATCGCTCTTTCGACCGTTCGGAATACAGTTACAACGTTCAATAATTTTGGCATCGTGAGAAATCTACCTAAGTCAGGCAGACCAAGATTTCTAAAAACGGCACGCATAGTTGAAAATCCAAAATTTCCATCAAACATAACTTTCTCGAATGAAGCAACTTTTCAACTTGATGGATCTTTAAATATACATAACTGTAGATATTGGACACAGGAAAATCCTCACTGGATGCGAGAAGATAAATCGCAGTATCCGCAAAAATTAAATGTTTGGGCTGGAACACTCAACAATAGAATTATAGGACCATTTTTTATTGATGGTAACTTAAATGCTCAAAAGTACGAAGTTATGCTTCCAGATCAAATAGTTCCTGAAATCAGAGAGATAGAGGGCGTAAATTTTGAAGACACATGGTTTCAGCAAGATGGTGCAGCGTCTCATTATGGACGAAACGTTCGCATTTATTTAGACGAAGTATTTGATAATCGGTGGATAGGACGGAGGGGCACGATTGAATGGCCAGCCAGATCTCCAGATTTGATGCCTTTAGATTATTTTTATTGGGGTTATCTGAAGGATCGGGTATACAAAACCAATCCGCAAAATCTAGATGAATTACGGCAAAGAATCATCGATGAATCCGCACTCATTCTCACTGCAGTGATAAAAAATGCTGTTAATGCTTTCTACCATCGACTGGCCTACTGTCAAGAAGTAAATGACGAACAGTTGGAGCACTTGAAGTGAAATGTGCTAATTAATGTGAGAGGCAAGGGGATTCACGTAAATCAAGCACCCCGATCGCGAGAGGCAAGGGGACTCGCGTAAATCAAGCACCCCGAAGGGAACAGATTTTATTACGTCCACGTCGTTGTTCCTGGGTAACGCTAAATGTAAAAAAAGTTAACCTTAAAATGACCTTGAAGATCGAATCCAAGGTCACCACTGGACTCCTCGTGAAACAGTTACTCCAAGAATTAGTTGACTTCATTCGTAAACCGCTGCCCCAAAGAAGTGCAGGAAAGAACCGCTTCTTACCTGGTTCAACCTTAATAACCTTCAGATGAGCTCAAGGTCGTACTTTACCTATGACCTCAGTACATATTTGGACGTAAAATTTCCCGCTCTATCGATTGCCGTTGTCAAAAATAGGGGTTTCCATTTGAGGAAAAAAAGTTGACCTTGAAATAACCTTCAAGGTCAAGTTCAATGTTAACTCCAACGTCACCATTGGATCCCTCGTTGAAAGTTACTACTACGATAATCTTCGTTTTTTTCAAAAACATCTTTATTAGGTGGAATTTTTAAGTGTTTCGTTACTTTTTGGACACCCTGTATATTGGGATTGGCGGTCGTGACGTCATCAAACAAATATGGCCGGAGGTAGTAGGTCGGTAACCGTGCACCAGTACAGTGTGTTATAGCAAAGTCTTGAAAATGTAATAATTTACAATTAAAATGAATTGTATTTTTTATTGTATTTTTCCTTTTGTAGGAAGAGTAAGTTTTATTTGACAGCATACATTTTTTGGATGCTGTATTTCAATTTCTGTGCAATCTAATATTATGCGAGTATTCACATATTTAGAAAAACTAGACGCTTAAACATTTAAGAATTTCACTCAAAATATCTATCATGTTGCAAATTAATTCTGGACAATATCGTGCACTAACTGTTGGAAATGACAAATACGAATAACTTAAATTTTGTTTTAACTTCATAAATGTAAGCAAAACTCTTTCATGTACACTTAACACACCAGATTTTTTATCTAATTCAGACACTGCTAATTTAACCGAGGCTACAATACTGTCAAATAATTTGAAACTTTCAATACCAGTAACTGTGCTTAACTTTTTATCATTATTTACAAGATTTAAAAAAGTTGTTCCAATAATGTCACCACTATTCACTTGTATTCCAATATCTATTTTACATTCTTTTTCTGTGTCTGCAACATTTAGAATGCACTTATCTGCTTCTGGAATGAACGCATCTCCAGTAAAGGAAACATTTCTTTCAATTAGTTCATTTTTTTCTTGATCAACTATTTTATTTTGTTCACGTTTTTCCAGACGAGCTTTTCTTTGAATAGTTTTTTCTTCACTAGCAGAATCTTGAATAGAACAAATAGGTAAATTAACCGATGGAAAACTTGTTGTTTTTAAATATTTTTCTTTCACTGGATAACTTAAAAAAGTAATTATAAAAATTTATAAATAATAAATAAATAATAGTATAGTTTAAAATAGGTAAAATATAATTTACCTAATGAATTAGAAATATAATCTTCTTCTTTAAAGTGCAATGAACAGACGCGCATACTATCTGTCACTTTTTTCCCCATTTTCAAGACTCTCTCCCATAATTGTCTTCTATCAATTAATTCTAATTGTCCGAACTTATTTTCATATTGAACTTTCGCTTGTCCTGATTTTGGGAAATAATGAAAGCTAAGTTCTGGATTTCGGCATGCAATGGTACTGCAGCCATAAACGCAGCAATATACTTTACTTTTAGATCTTTTACATTCCATGATAAATGTAGAAAAAAAAATTTCGCTAAGAATTTCACTTTCATAAATCTTAATAAACTACCTTAAAAAATAAAACACCTTATTTCAGAAATGCTGAAAGCTTTTGACATACGCAGCAGCCGGCACAACACGGTAAACGACCTACTCCCTCTACTTTCAATTATCGCCGTAAGAGGGAGTATCTTAGTTCAGCTAATCCCAATAGGGTACTTGTCCGTATTACTGTGCCTGTCCGTATTACTGTGCTCTCTTATTAAAACATGCCGTAAAAATAAATAAGCTAGAAAACAATATTAAAATAATTTTTTTTATTAATTATAGCTATTGAGGATTCCATAAAATCTACTATGCAAATTGTTCTTGCTTTTATAAAATTGTAATATTATTTTTAAAAATGCAATATACGATTTGAGGAATTTTCAAGCATTTTCTAGTTTAAAGCTGCTAAGAAACAGCAATTTTAATTTTATCAATAAAATGCGAAAAAAAATAATTTTTAGATGCTTTAAAGTTATATATGCTATATAATAGCATAATAGTATGTAATCAGTAGTTATTTTATAATTTTAAGAACATTTTATTATTTAAATTATCGTGTCCAGTAATACCGCAGTGAAAACGGAGTTTGTCCACATTCCTGTGTGCTTATTTCACAGTTGTAAATCAGATTAGGTTAGTTCACTCTCGCGCAGCCTCTTGTTTTGATCTGTGCCATTCATTCGTGTCTAAGCAAGGTTTTTACTGTATTACATATATATTTTTATTTCTAAATGTCATTTTTTTAATGTGCCTTAGAAAGTGTTGAAAAATAGTATTTTCAATAGTATTTTCAATAGAAGAATTTTAGGTTAGAGCACAGTAACTGGGGGCACAGAAACCTGTACCTGTTCAGTAATTGGGGCACATAAATATGTACTTCGTCGTCTGCAAAGGCACAAAAATAGGTACACAAATTAATTATTTTCTTTTCACTTTTATCCTAATACAAATTAACTTTTTTGCAATGAAAAAAATTGTCTAATATACATAAATGTCCTAATAATTAATAAAATGTTTTCCCAAATTCCCACCTTCATTATTAAATTTTTTATTACGCAACGAAGTAAATCATTTCCTTAAACCCACAGTAATACGGACAAGTACCCTAAATATACTCGCGCGTGTTTATTTTTCTCTCACTAATTTTCGTTCGTAACAGAGTTATTATGTATTGGTATAAAATCTATTACTTTTCAGTATTATATTAAATACTTTACTCCGTAATAATTAATACCCAATAAATGGCCTATATCTGTTGCTGTTTAAACAAAATGGACTTTAGAGAAAAATGTTACTTAACAAAATGTTGTTAGAATTGATTATGGAATACGCTGGATTTTTTTCAGAAACATTAGAAACGTTTTTAAATTTTTCAAAATTTGAAAATTTTCAAAAATTCTGAAATTTGTAAAAAGTTTTGGAAAAATTCCAGCATGTTCTTTGATCAATTTTAAGAACTTTTTCTTAAGTAACATTTTTTTCTAAAATCGATCGTTTATTGATTTTATTATTGATTAAATAATTAATTGTTGAAAATTTTCGGAATTATTTAATCATAAACGATCGGCTTTAGAAAAAAATGTTACTTACGAAAAAGTTCTTAAAATTGATCAAAGAACGTGCTGGAATTTTTCCAAAACTTTTTAGCAAATTTCAGAATTTTTCAAAATTTTCAAATTTTGAAAAATTTAAAAACGTTTCTAATGTTTCTGAAAAAAATCCAGCGTATTCCATAATCAATTCTAACAACATTTTGTTAAGTAACATTTTTCTCTAAAGTCCATATTTTTCGAGTAAATAATTCCAGAAGATTTTTATGATTTTTCTGCGTTGCAGCCGCCATTTTATGTGTTTTAAATTTTTTTTTCAAAACCTAAATCGATAGATTTTAAAGTTCAGGTTTCGAGACCACGTTTTCTGCAATTTGATCATTACATCTTAAATGTATTCCATTTGAAAAATCGAAATGAAAAAAAAATTTGTTTTTAAAAACCATGTTTTTTTGGAATAAATAATGTACAGTGTTCGACTGTTAAATTTTTTAAAAAATCTCACCAAAGATTCTGAAAGTTCATGAAATTTAACATCGAATACGCTTATTCATATATTTTTTACAATTTATTTTCACATAAAATATAAGCGTTGAAAACTCTAGTCAGAATTTGTCCATTCAGGACTTAATGGGTTAATCCCATACGCCAGCGCACGCACGAGTACTGATTTTCGATGCATCGATCGGCAAAAAATCCCGGCGCCTCTAGTCTTACGTTTTCCAAAATTTACATGCGTGTTCGCCAATGTACAACAAATACATCGAGTAAATAAAAATACGTTAAAGTGCTTTTTTGGTTAACAAAAAGGTCGTTGAGCCCTGACGCCCACTGCGCCACCGAGTGATAATTTTCGACGCATCAATCGGAAAAAAATACCAGTTTCGCTAGTCTGACATTTTTAAAAATTTGCATGCAGGTTCCCCAATGTACAACAAATACATCCAGTAAATAAAAATACCTTAAAGTGCTTATTTGGTTAACCAAAAGGTTGTTCAGCCCGGACACCCAGCGTGCGTCCGAGTACTGATTTTCGATGGATCGATCGGAAAAAAATCCCAGTTACGCTAGTCAGATATTTTCCAAAATTTTCATGGGGCTTACTAATTGTATACCAACAAACTGAAGAAAAAAACGTTCGTTAAAGTGTCTGTCTGCTGCGCGAAAATGTTCGTTAATCCCACACGCCCAGCGCACGCACGAGTACTGATTTTCGATGCATCGATTGGCAAAAAATACCAGTTACGCTAGTCGGACATTTTCCAAAATTTGCATGCAGGTTCGCGAATGTACAACCAATAGATCGAGTAAATAAAATATCGTTAAAATGTCTATCAGCTGCGCGAAAAATGTCGTTGAGCCCTGACGCCCTGCTCGCGCCCGGTGAAGATTTTCGATGCATCAATCGGCAAAAAATCCCGGCTCCGCTAGTCTTACGTTTTCCAAAATTTAAATGAGGCTTTCCAATTGTATAACAAACACACAGAATAAATAAAAATTCGTTAAAGTGCCTATCTGCTGAGCGAAAAAGTTCGTTAATACCAGACGCCCTGCTCGCGCCAGAGAACTGATTTTCGATGCATCGATCGGTAAAAAATCCTGCCTCCGCTAGTCTTGCGTTTCCCAAAATTTACATGGTGCTTCCTTATTGAATAACAAACAAACAGAATAAATAAAAATTCGTTAAAGTGCCTATCTCCTGAGCGAAAATGTTCGTTAATCCCAGACACCCTGCTCGCGCACGGTGTATATTTTCGATGCATCGATCGGCAAAAAATCCGGCTCCGCTAGTCTCACGTTTTCAAAAATTTAAATGAAGCTTTCCAATTGTATAAGAAATACACAAAATAAATAAAAATTCGTTAAAGTGCCTATCTGCTGAGCGAAAAAGTTCGTTAATACCAGACGCCCTGCTCCCGCCCGAGAACTGATTTTCGATGCATCGATCGGTAAAAAATCCTGCCTCCGCTAGTCTTGCGTTTCCCAAAATTTACATGGTGCTTCCTTATTGAATAACAAACAAACAGAATAAATAAAAATTCGTTAAAGTGCCTATCTCCTGAGCGAAAATGTTCGTTAATCCCAGACACCCTGCTCGCGCACGGTGTATATTTTCGACTCATGGAACGGCAAAAAATCCCGGCTCCGCTAGTCTCACGTTTTCCAAAATTTAAATGAAGCTTTTCAATTGTATAACAAATACACAAAATAAATAAAAATTCGTTAAAGTGCCTATCTGCTGAGCGAAAAAGTTCGTTAATACCAGACGCCCTGCCCGCGCCCGAGAACTGCACTGTTAAAAATATCTACTTGAAATTTAATGTAAAATTACTGGAAGCAAATTTCTTTTCGGAATATTAAATTTCATTTACTTGTACATTAATTTTCAAGTTACACTGTTAAATAGATATGCTTGGAAATTAATGTAAATGTACATTGAATTTAATGCACTTATAACATTAAAATTCAAATGCTTTGGTTGAATTAAAAAAATAAAAATTATCGGATTTGAATTTGAATCTTTCCGTGTACAAGTTTAACTCCTAAAGACCATATACATTCAATGAACAATTTTTATACTTCAAATTTTATTTTATATAGATTTAAATTATATTTTAATTATAGTGTAATTATATCTTAATTATATTATAATATATTTTAAATTGATGATACAATGTACAATATTATATATTAAGATCGGCATCCCCTATGAAAAAACTTTTCTTTCGATGAGACTCGAACCTGCGACCTTCCGATTCAGAGTCCAACACCTAGTCCACTTGACCACGAGTCCTTGTTTGTATATTACATTTATTTCGCACTTAAGAGAATTTCGCAAAATTGAGTTTGAGCATTATATGAGAAAAAAGCTATTATTATTAAACAATAATTATTGTACAACATTTATTATTTTATTCATGTTGGCGTTAGATTTTCAGGATTTATTCTTGAAATTTAATGCGATTACATTAAAATACATTGAAATTGTTATGAATGTATATTATTGTTAATTAAATTAAGTAAACTAAAATTATTAAATAGTCAATATTCACATATAAAATAAATAAGACTTAATTTATTAACAAAAAAAACTGTAAAAAAAAGTTCTATAAGGGATTTGAACCCGATCCAAAAAATTACAATTTTGGCATGTTATCCTCTGAGCTATCACAACATATAATGTTACATGGCAGGACGTCGCATATGTTCATCTACTTATCCTGTTCATGTACGCATACATTAAAATTCAGGCATTGACTACAAATAATAAATGTTTGCATGAATTTTAATATGGAAGTACATTAAATTTGAGTACATTCACAACAATTTCAATATAGTCACATTAAATTTCAAGTATAAATGCAGAAAATGTATTTTATTAATTTCAACATTAAATTTTTTGCATTTATACTTGAAATTTAATGTGACTGCATTAAAATTTACATTGAAATGTTTGTAAATGTACTTTTAATTTAATGTACGCATACATTAAATATGAGGAATACATGCATTAAAGTGATAGTCATGTGTGTGTTTCTAATTTTTAATGTACTACTAACAAAATTATAATGTTAAAGTTGTAATTTTTTGAAGAAAATGCATTGTATTTTTGGCACATGCACCTTAATTTGACATTCATGTACCAACTACATTAAATTTCAAGTGCACATATGCTTGAAAAGTGCATTAAATTTAATGCTTTTTTTAACAGTGTGATTTTCGATGCATCGATTGGTAAAAAATTCTGCCTCCGCTAGTCTTACGTTTCCCAAAATTTACATGGTGCTTCCTTATTGTATAACAAACACACCGAATAAATAAAAATTCGTTAAAGTGCCTACCTCCTGAGCGAAAATGTTCGTTAATACCAGACGCCCTGCTCCCGCCCGAGAACTGATTTTCGATGCATCGATCGGTAAAAAATCCTGCCTCCGCTAGTCTTGCGTTTCCCAAAATTTACATGGTGCTTCCTTATTGAATAACAAACAAACAGAATAAATAAAAATTCGTTAAAGTGCCTATCTCCTGAGCGAAAATGTTCGTTAATCCCAGACACCCTGCTCGCGCAGGGTGTATATTTTCGACTCATGGAACGGCAAAAAATCCCGGCTCCGCTAGTCTCACGTTTTCCAAAATTTAAATGAAGCTTTCCAATTGTATAACAAATACACAAAATAAATAAAAATTCGTTAAAGTGCCTATCTGCTGAGCGAAAAAGTTCGTTAATACCAGACGCCCTGCTCGCGCCCGAGAACTGATTTTCGATGCATCGATTGGTAAAAAATTCTGCCTCCGCTAGTCCTACGTTTCCCAAAATTTACATGGTGCTTCCTTATTGTATAACAAACACACCGAATAAATAAAAATTCGTTAAAGCGCCTACCTCCTGAGCGAAAATGTTCGTTAATCCCACTCTCTAAATTTAAAACAGTGAAAAAAACACTGATTTTGACAGTGACTGCGTTTTTCACTGAGTTGTCATTCAATTATAGCTATTTAGTCAGTGACTAGCATATAACTGAAAAAAGCAGTTGATTCAATCACTATCTTTACAGTGAAAGATTTTTATTGAAAAATCAGTGAATGTATTACTGATTTTGCAGTGAGTTTTTTTTTTCTCTAAATTTAAAACAGTGAAAATATCACTGTGTTGACAGTGAGTATTTGGTTGACTGAAAAAATAATTAACTGTCACTGTTTTATTAGTGTTTACATTTTCACTGATAAACTTAGTTAGTGAAATGACTGGTTTTGCAGTGTACGTGCACTGCCTTTGTAGTGTGTTAATGTAATCGCATTAAATTTCAAGGTTAAATCCTGAAAATCTAACGCCAACATGAATAAAATAATAAATGTTGTACAATAATTATTGTTTAATAATAATAGCTTTTTTCGCATATAATGCTCAAACTCAATTTTGCGAATTTCTCTTAAGTGCGAAATAAATGTAATATACAACAAGGACTCGTGGTCAAGTGGACTAGGTGTTGGACTCTGAATCGGAAGGTCGCAGGTTCGAATCTCATCGAAAGAAAAGTTTTTTCATTTAAGGGGATGCTGATCTTAATATATAATATTGTACATTGGTAACATCAATTTAAAATATATTAAGATATAATTAAAATATAATTTAAATCTATATAAAATAAAATTTGAAGTATAAAAATTGTTCATTGAATATATATGGTCTTTAGGAGTTAAACTTGTATACGGAAGGTTCAAATTCAAATCCGATAATTTTTTTTTTAAATTCGACCAAAGCAGTGAATAATCACTTTTAAAACAGTAAATTTGTTTACTGTTTCAACAGTGAATCGTCACTGCTTCTTACAGTGGAAATTTCATGTTAATTATAGTGATAATGCACTACTGTTTATAGCGAGATTTCACTGCTTTTTGTAGTGAGATTTCACTGCTATATACAGTACACTGTTGACTACTTAATAGTGATTCATTTCACTATTATTTGTAGTGCATATTCACTATTAATCAGTGACCTACTTTTGACTTTTGAAAACAGTGCATATGCACTACTTTTCAGTGAAATTTCACTGTTTTATATTTAGAGAGCTCTCTAAATTTAAAACAGTGAAAAAAAACACTGATTTTGACAGTGACTGCGTTTTTCACTGAGTTGTCATTCAATTATAGCTATTTAGTCAGTGACTAGCATATAACTGAAAAAAGCAGTTGATTCAATCACTATCTTTACAGTGAAAGATTTTTATTGAAAAATCAGTGAATGTATTACTGATTTTGCAGTGAGTTTTTTTTTTCTCTAAATTTAAAACAGTGAAAATATCACTGTGTTGACAGTGAGTATTTGGTTGACTGAAAAAATAATTAACTGTCACTGTTTTATTAGTGTTTACATTTTCACTGATAAACTTAGTTAGTGAAATGACTGGTTTTGCAGTGTACGTGCACTGCCTTTGTAGTGTATTAATGTAATCGCATTAAATTTCAAGGTTAAATCCTGAAAATCTAACGCCAACATGAATAAAATAATAAATGTTGTACAATAATTATTGTTTAATAATAATAGCTTTTTTCGCATATAATGCTCAAACTCAATTTTGCGAATTTCTCTTAAGTGCGAAATAAATGTAATATACAACAAGGACTCGTGGTCAAGTGGACTAGGTGTTGGACTCTGAATCGGAAGGTCGCAGGTTCGAATCTCATCGAAAGAAAAGTTTTTTCATTTAAGGGGATGCTGATCTTAATATATAATATTGTACATTGGTAACATCAATTTAAAATATATTAAGATATAATTAAAATATAATTTAAATCTATATAAAATAAAATTCGTAGTATAAAAATTGTTCATTGAATATATATGGTCTTTAGGAGTTAAACTTGTATACGGAAGGTTCAAATTCAAATCCGATAATTTTTTTTTTAAATTCGACCAAAGCAGTGAATAATCACTTTTAAAACAGTAAATTTGTTTACTGTTTCAACAGTGAATCGTCACTGCTTCTTACAGTGGAAATTTCATGTTAATTATAGTGATAATGCACTACTGTTTATAGCGAGATTTCACTGCTTTTTGTAGTGAGATTTCACTGCTATATACAGTACACTGTTGACTACTTAATAGTGATTCATTTCACTATTATTTGTAGTGCATATTCACTATTAATCAGTGACCTACTTTTGACTTTTGAAAACAGTGCATATGCACTACTTTTCAGTGAAATTTCACTGTTTTATATTTAGAGAGCAGACACCCTGCTCGCGCCCGGTATTTATTTTCGATGCATCGATCGGCAAAAAATCCGGCTCCGCTTGTCTTACGTTTTCCAAAATTTAAATGAGGCTTTCCAATTGTATAACAAACACGCAGAATAAATAAAAATTCGTTAAAGTGCCTATATGCTGAGCGAAAAAGTTCGTTAATACCAGACGCCCTGCTCCCGCCCGAGAACTGATTTTCGATGCATCAATCGGTAAAAAATCCTGCCTCCGCTAGTCTTGCGTTTCCCAAAATTTACATGGTGCTTCCTTATTGAATAACAATCAAACAGAATAAATAAAAATTCGTTAAAGTGCCTATCTCCTGAGCGAAAATGTTCGTTAATCCCAGACACCCTGCTCGCGCAGGGTGTATATTTTCGACACATGGAACGGCAAAAAATCCCGGCTCCGCTAGTCTCACGTTTTCCAAAATTTAAATGAAGCTTTCCAATTGTATAACAAATACACAGAATAAATAAAAATTCGTTAAAGTGCCTATCTGCTGAGCGAAAAAGTTCGTTAATACCAGACGCCCTGCTCGCGCCCGAGAACTGATTTTCGATGCATCGATTGGTAAAAAATTCTGCCTCCGCTAGTCTTACGTTTCCCAAAATTTACATGGTGCTTCCTTATTGTATAACAAACACACCGAATAAATAAAAATTCGTTAAAGTGCCTACCTCCTGAGCGAAAATGTTCGTTAATCCCAGACACCCTGCTCGCGCCCGGTATTTATTTTCGATGCATTGATCGGCAAAAAATCCGGCTCCGCTAGTCTCACGTTTTCAAAAATTTAAATGAAGCTTTCCAATTGTATAAGAAATACACAAAATAAATAAAAATTCGTTAAAGTGCCTATCTCCTGAGCGAAAATGTTCGTTAATCCCAGACACCCTGCTCGCGCCCGAGAACTGATTTTCGACTCATGGAACGGCAAAAAATCCCGGCTCCGCTAGTCTCACGTTTTCCAAAATTTAAATGAAGCTTTCCAATTGTATAACAAATACACAAAATAAATAAAAATTCGTTAAAGTGCCTATCTGCTGAGCGAAAAAGTTCCTTAAATCCAGACGCCCTGCTCGCGCCCGAGAACTGATTTTCGATGCATCGATTGGTAAAAAATTCTGCCTCCGCTAGTCTTACGTTTCCCAAAATTTACATGGTGCTTAATTATTGTATAACAAACACACCGAATAAATAAAAATTCGTTAAAGTGCCTACCTCCTGAGCGAAAATGTTCGTTAATCCCAGACACCCTGCTCGCGCCCAGTATTTATTTTCGATGCATCGATCGGCAAAAAATCCGGCTCCACTAGTCTCACGTTTTCAAAAATTTAAATGAAGCTTTCTAATTGTATAAGAAATACACAAAATAAATAAAAATTCGTTAAAGTGCCTATCTGCTGAGCGAAAAAGTTCGTTAATACCAGACGCCCTGCTCGCGCCCGAGAACTGATTTTCGATGCATCGATTGGTAAAAAATTCTGCCTCCGCTAGTCCTACGTTTCCCAAAATTTACATGGTGCTTCCTTATTGTATTACAAACACACCGAATAAATAAAAATTCGTTAAAGTGCTTACCTCCTGAGCGAAAATGTTCGTTAATCCCAGACACCCTGCTCGCGCCCGGTATTTATTTTCGATGCATCGATCGGCAAAAAATCCCGGCTCCGCTAGTCTCACGTTTTCCAAAATTTAAATGAAGCTTTCCAATTGTATAACAAATACACAGAATAAATAAAAATTCGTTAAAGTGCCTATCTGCTGAGCGAAAAAGTTCGTTAATACCAGACGCCCTGCTCGCGCCCGAGAACTGATTTTCGATGCATCGATTGGTAAAAAATTCTGCCTCCGCTAGTCTTACGTTTCCCAAAATTTACATGGTGCTTCCTTATTGTATAACAAACACACCGAATAAATAAAAATTCGTTAAAGTGCCTACCTCCTGAGCGAAAATGTTCGTTAATCCCAGACACCCTGCTCGCGCCCGGTATTTATTTTCGATGCATTGATCGGCAAAAAATCCGGCTCCGCTAGTCTCACGTTTTCAAAAATTTAAATGAAGCTTTCCAATTGTATAAGAAATACACAAAATAAATAAAAATTCGTTAAAGTGCCTATCTCCTGAGCGAAAATGTTCGTTAATCCCAGACACCCTGCTCGCGCCCGAGAACTGATTTTCGACTCATGGAACGGCAAAAAATCCCGGCTCCGCTAGTCTCACGTTTTCCAAAATTTAAATGAAGCTTTCCAATTGTATAACAAATACACAAAATAAATAAAAATTCGTTAAAGTGCCTATCTGCTGAGCGAAAAAGTTCGTTAATACCAGACGCCCTGCTCGCGCCCGAGAACTGATTTTCGATGCATCGATTGGTAAAAAATTCTGCCTCCGCTAGTCTTACGTTTCCCAAAATTTACATGGTGCTTCCTTATTGTATAACAAACACACCGAATAAATAAAAATTCGTTAAAGTGCCTACCTCCTGAGCGAAAATGTTCGTTAATCCCAGACACCCTGCTCGCGCCCAGTATTTATTTTCGATGCATCGATCGGCAAAAAATCCGGCTCCGCTAGTCTCACGTTTTCAAAAATTTAAATGAAGCTTTCCAATTGTATAAGAAATACACAAAATAAATAAAAATTCGTTAAAGTGCCTATCTGCTGAGCGAAAAAGTTCGTTAATACCAGACGCCCTGCTCGCGCCCGAGAACTGATTTTCGATGCATCGATTGGTAAAAAATTCTGCCTCCGCTAGTCCTACGTTTCCCAAAATTTACATGGTGCTTCCTTATTGTATTACAAACACACCGAATAAATAAACATTCGTTAAAGTGCTTACCTCCTGAGCGAAAATGTTCGTTAATCCCAGACACCCTGCTCGCGCCCGGTATTTATTTTCGATGCATCGATCGGCAAAAAATCCGGCTCCGCTAGTCTTACGTTTTCCAAAATTTAAATGAGGCTTTCCAATTGTATAACAAACACGCAGAATAAATAAAAATTCGTTAAAGTGCCTATATGCTGAGCGAAAAAGTTCGTTAATACCAGACGCCCTGCTCGCGCCCGAGAACTGATTTTCGATGCATCGATTGGTAAAAAATTCTGCCTCCGCTAGTCCTACGTTTCCCAAAATTTACATGGTGCTTCCTTATTGTATTACAAACACACCGAATAAATAAAAATTCGTTAAAGTGCTTACCTCCTGAGCGAAAATGTTCGTTAATCCCTGACACCCTGCTCGCGCCCGGTATTTATTTTCGATGCATCGATCGGCAAAAAATCCGGCTCCGCTAGTCTTACGTTTTCCAAAATTTAAATGAGGCTTTCCAATTGTATAACAAACACGCAGAATAAATAAAAATTCGTTAAAGTGCCTATATGCTGAGCGAAAAAGTTCGTTAATACCAGACGCCCTGCTCCCGCCCGAGAACTGATTTTCGATGCATCGATCGGTAAAAAATCCTGCCTCCGCTAGTCTTGCGTTTCCCAAAATTTACATGGTGCTTCCTTATTGAATAACAAACAAACGGAATAAATAAAAATTCGTTAAAGTGCCTATCTCCTGAGCGAAAATGTTCGTTAATCCCAGACACCCTGCTCGCGCCCGGTGATTATTTTCGATGCATCGATCGGCAAAAAATTCCCCCTCCGCTAGTCTTACGTTTTCAAAAATTTAAATGACGGTTCGTAATTGTATAAGAAATACACAGAATAAATAAAAATTCGTTAAAGTGTAAATAAGTAGCTTAATTAAAATTTAGATCAAAGCTTTTTTACCGAATGTTTATGTGACGTGCACGCGTGCAAATATTGATAAAAAAAATTTAATGTTTAAATCGGCAAAGAGCGAAATATAAACAGGTTTGCCGGCGGGCAGGGGTGAATGTGCTAGCGTATCTTGCTTGCGTAAAAGCTTCATGCGAGAGAATTTCCTTAAAAAAGGGATACTACAAGAAAAATATATAAATATATATATATATATTACTTACTCTCGGAAGTACAGCAGACTCCAAAAATCCCTTCTGCGGTAACGGCACGCAAGGCAGGTACACCGTGCAGTGGCAGTAGATTTTGCTTTGGTCCTCTCGCAGCAAACAGCGAACTTCACAATATGAAAAGTTCGAAATAAAGTAATTCTTTATTAAGTATAATATATTAAATAACACTTGGATAAAAGTTTGCGAAGTTAAAACTCAATATTCACCTATTAAACAATGCGCACTGCAGCCTGCACTTTTTCAATATCACACGCGAAAAACTAAGTTCAGAAAACTAAAAGTAAATTCAGAAAATTAGCAACAGGCGAAAATTGAACCGAGAGCTCCGCGTTCTTTGAAAGTTGGAATACTAGTGACAGATGCGTTTGTTTCCGAAAATATCTTACTGTATTCCGGGAAGATTTTCCAAGGGAAGGGGAAGGTGGAGAACGAGCAACTTACTGTTTTCTCACTCCCACGCTCCGTTTGCAACGAAACCAATAGAAGGCGTTTGGTCCCAATAGGCGCCGCCTCTAAGTAAGTAAGACATTGCGCCCCTCTCCACACTGACGGGCGAATGCGCACCAAACATACGCCCACATCTTTCAATAGATACATGGCTTGCCCCTCCACCAGCATACGGAATGCCGTCAACAATATTGCAGCATTTATAAAAATTGGGGGTCCCTAAATGTATAACAAACATAATAGAATTTTCGTTAAAGTGTCTATCTGCTGAGCGAAAAAGTTCGTTAATCGCAGACACCATGCTCGCGCCCGAGAACTGATTTTCGATGCATCGATCGGCAAAAAATCCCGGCTCCGCTAGTCTTACGTTTTCCAAAATTTACATGCGTGTTCGCCAATGTACAACAAATACATCGAGTAAGTAAAATATCGTTAAAGTGTCTATCTGCTGCGCGAAAAATGTCGTTAAGCTCTGACGCCCTGCTCGCGCCCGGTGATAATTTTTGACGCATCAATCGGAAAAAAATCCCAGCTCCGCTAGTCGTACATTTTTAAAAATTTGCATGCAGGTTCCTTAAAGTACAACAAATACATCGAGTAAATAAAAATACGTTAAAGTCCTTTTTTGGTTAGCAAAAAGGTTGTCGAGCTCTGACGCCCATTGCGCCACCGAGTGATAATTTTCGACGCATCAATCGGAAAAAAATACCAGTTTCGCTAGTCTTACGTTTTTAAAAATTTGCGTGCAGGTTCCTTAATGTACAACAAATACATCGAGTAAATAAAAATACGTTAAAGTCCTTTTTTGGTTAGCAAAAAGGTTGTCGAGCCCTGACGCCCATTGCGCCTCCGAGTTATGATTTTCGACGCATCGATCGGAAAAAAATCCCAGCTCCGCTAGTCTTACGTTTTTAAAAATTTGCATGCAGGTTCCTTAATGTACAACAAATACATCGAGTAAATAAAAATACGTTAAAGTCCTTTTTTGGTTAAAAAAACGGTTGTTGAGCCCTGACGCCTTTTGCGTCTCCGAGTAATGATTTTCGGTGCATGGATCGGAAAAAAATCCCAGCTCCACTAGTCGTACATTTTTAAAAATTTGCATGCAGGTTCCTTAATGTACAACAAATACATCGAGTAAATAAAAATACGTTAAAGTCCTTTTTTGGTTAAAAAAACGGTTGTTGAGCCCTGACGCCTTTTGCGTCTCCGAGTAATGATTTTCGGTGCATGGATCGGAAAAAAATCCCAGCTCCGCTAGTCGTACATTTTTAAAAATTTACATGGGGCTTAATAATTGTATGAGAAACAAATAGAATAAAAAAGTATTTGTTAAAGTGTTTTTTTGTTTAACTTTTTCAAAGCGTCTAGTTTTAAATTTGATCAGAGGCTAAAAGATAAGAGATAAATGCGGTCCTAGGTGCGATAATTTCTAGATAATTTTTTGCTTCAAACTTTTCTTTTCGGATGCTCAACAGCTGCAGATTATTCGTAGGTCCCAGATAGTCCTCTTTGTTATAAGGATTATATATCAAACGCTACGGACGGATCACACGGCTGCATCCCTATGAAAACGCCGCAGCAGGCCGCCTCCGCTGGGCGTGACTTATCTAGCCTACGAGTAATTTTTTTTAATGCTGGAGTAATAAACCCTCTCGATCTTCAAACTTTTCTGGAAGGTAGACGAAAAAAATGGGCAGCATATGCTAGTAATATAGGTGCGAAATACTAGAATTTATAAGCAGCAATTGCACTAATCCGCTGGGCTCGCAAAGCTGCGAGGGACCTTTATACCTGATAGCAAATCTCTATGAAAGAGGCCATACTACTCGCAATCACTGAATTGGATTTTCGGCTATCCCTTACTTTTTTTTCTCTTTGATATTTAACCATTTTCTGAAGAATAATTTTAAATAATTCAGTTTGTCTAAAAAGATAATTTAAATCATATTTTTAAGAAGTTACTGCACTCAAAGTGTTTATTTTGTTAGTTAAATAGGATGCTAAGACCAGACGCCCATTGCGCCTCCGAGTTATGTTTTTGATGTATCAATCGGAAAAATATCCTAGCTCCGTTAGTCTTACCTTTTTAAAAATTTGCGTGCAGGTTCCTTAATGTACAACAAATACATCGAGTAAATAAAAATACGTTAAAGTCCTTTTTTGGTTAAAAAAACGGTTGTTGAGCCCTGACGCCTTTTGCGTCTCCGGGTAATGATTTTCGGTGCATGGATCGGAAAAAAATCCCAGCTCCGCTAGTCGTACATTTTTAAAAATTTGCATGCAGGTTCCTTAATGTACAACAAATACATCGAGTAAATAAAAATACGTTAAAGTCCTTTTTTGGTTAAAAAAACGGTTGTTGAGCCCTGTCGCCTTTTGCGTCTCCGAGTAATGATTTTCGGTGCATGGATCGGAAAAAAATCCCAGCTCCACTAGTCGTACATTTTTAAAAATTTGCATGTGTGTTCCCCAATGTACAACAAATACATCGAGTAAATAAAAATACGTTAAAGTACTTTTTTGGTTAGCAAAAAGGTTGTCGAGCCCTAACGCCTTTTGCGTCTCCGAGTAATGATTTTCGGTGCATGGATCGGAAAAAAAATCCCAGCTCCACTAGTCGTACATTTTTAAAAATTTGCATGCAGGTTCCTTAATGTACAACAAATACATCGAGTAAATAAAAATACGTTAAAGTCCTTTTTTGGTTAAAAAAACGGTTGTTGAGCCCTGTCGCCTTTTGCGTCTCCGAGTAATGATTTTCGGTGCATGGATCGGAAAAAAATCCCAGCTCCACTAGTCGTACATTTTTAAAAATTTGCATGCAGGTTCCTTAATGTACAACAAATACATCGAGTAAATAAAAATACGTTAAAGTCCCTTTTTGGTTAAAAAAACGGTTGTTGAGCCCTGACGCCTTTTGCGTCTCCGAGTAATGATTTTCGGTGCATGGATCGGAAAAAAATCCCAGCTCCGCTAGTCGTACATTTTTAAAAATTTGCATGCAGGTTCCTTAATGTACAACAAATACATCGAGTAAATAAAAATACGTTAAAGTCCTTTTTTGGTTAAAAAAACGGTTGTTGAGCCCTGACGCCTTTTGCGTCTCCGAGTAATGATTTTCGGTGCATGGATCGGAAAAAAATCCCAGCTCCACTAGTCGTACATTTTTAAAAATTTGCATGCAGGTTCCCCAATGTACAACAAATACATCGAGTAAATAAGATATCGTTAAAGTGTCTATCTGCTGCGCGAAAAATGTCGTTAAGCTCTGACGCCCTGCTCGCGCCCGGTGATAATTTTTGACGCATCAATCGGAAAAAAATCCCAGCTCCGCTAGTCGTACATTTTTTAAAATTTGCATGCAGGTTCCTTAAAGTACAACAAATACATCGAGTAAATAAAAATACGTTAAAGTCCTTTTTTGGTTAAAAAAACGGTTGTTGAGCCCTGACGCCTTTTGCGTCTCCGAGTAATGATTTTCGGTGCATGGATCGGAAAAAAATCCCAGCTCCACTAGTCGTACATTTTTAAAAATTTGCATGTGTGTTCCCCAATGTACAACAAATACATCGAGTAAATAAAAATACGTTAAAGTACTTTTTTGGTTAGCAAAAAGGTTGTCGAGCCCTGACGCCTTTTGCGTCTCCGAGTAATGATTTTCGGTGCATGGATCGGAAAAAAATCCCAGCTCCACTAGTCGTACATTTTTAAAAATTTGCATGTGTGTTCCTTAATGTACAACAAATACATCGAGTAAATAAAAATACGTTAAAGTCCTTTTTTGGTTAGCAAAAATGTTGTCGAGCCCTGACGCCTTTTGCGTCTCCGAGTAATGATTTTCGATGCTTCGATCGGAAAAAAATACCAGTTTCGCTAGTCTTACATTTTTAAAAATTTGCATGCAGGTTCCCCAATGTACAACAAATACATCGAGTAAATAAAAATACGTTAAAGTCCTTTTTTGGTTAAAAAAACGGTTGTTGAGCCCTGACGCCTTTTGCGTCTCCGAGTAATGATTTTCGGTGCATGGATCGGAAAAAAATCCCAGCTCCGCTAGTCGTACATTTCTAAAAATTTGCATGTGTGTTCGACAATGTACAGCAAATACATCGAGTAAATAAAAATACGTTAAAGTGCTTTTTTGGTTAACAAAAAGGTCGTTGAGCCCTGACGCCCATTGCGCCTCCGAGTTATGATTTTCGACGCATCGATCGGAAAAAAATCCCAGCTCCGCTAGTCGTACATTTTTAAAAATTTACATGGGGCTTAGTAATTGTATGAGAAACAAATAGAATAAAAAAGTATTTGTTAAAGTGTTTTTTTGTTTAACTTTTTCAAAGCGTCTAGTTTTAAATTTGATCAGTGGCTAAAAGATAAGAGATAAATGCGGTCCTAGGTGCGATAATTTCTCGATAATTTTTTGCTTCAAACTTTTCTTTTCGGATGCTCAACAGCTGCAGATTATTCGTAGGTCCCAGATAGTCCTCTTTGTTATAAGGATTATATATCAAACGCTACGGACGGATCACACGGCTGCATCCCTATGAAAACGCCGCAGCATGCCGCCTCCGCTGGGCGTGACTTATCTAGGCTACGAGTAATTTTTTTTAATGCTGGAGTAATAAACCCTCTCGATCTTCAAACTTTTCTGGAAGGTAGACGAAAAAAATGGGCAGCATATGCTAGTAATATAGGTGCGAAATACTAGAATTTATAAGCAGCAATTGCACTAATCCGCTGGGCTCGCAAAGCTGCGAGGGACCTTTATACCTGCTAGCAAATCTCTATGAAAGAGGCCATACTACTCGCAATCACTGAATTGGATTTTCGGCTATCCCTTACTTTTTTTTCTCTTTGATATTTAACCATTTTCTGAAGAATAATTTTAAATAATTCAGTTTGTCTAAAAAGATAATTTAAATCATATTTTTAAGAAGTTACTGCACTCAAAGTGTTTATTTTGTTAGTTAAATAGGATGCTAAGACCAGACGCCCATTGCGCCTCCGAGTTATGTTTTTGATGTATCAATCGGAAAAAAATCCCAGCTCCGCTAGTCGTACATTTTTAAAAATTTGCATGCAGGTTCCTTAATGTACAACAAATACATCGAGTAAATAAAAATACGTTAAAGTCCTTTTTTGGTTAAAAAAACGGTTGTTGAGCCCTGACGCCTTTTGCGTCTCCGAGTAATGATTTTCGGTGCATGGATCGGAAAAAAATCCCAGCTCCACTAGTCGTACATTTTTAAAAATTTGCATGTGTGTTCCCCAATGTACAACAAATACATCGAGTAAATAAGATATCGTTAAAGTGTCTATCTGCTGCGCGAAAAATGTCGTTAAGCTCTGACGCCCTGCTCGCGCCCGGTGATAATTTTTGACGCATCAATCGGAAAAAAATCCCAGCTCCGCTAGTCGTACATTTTTAAAAATTTGCATGCAGGTTCCTTAAAGTACAACAAATACATCGAGTAAATAAAAATACGTTAAAGTCCTTTTTTGGTTAAAAAAACGGTTGTTGAGCCCTGACGCCTTTTGCGTCTCCGAGTAATGATTTTCGGTGCATGGATCGGAAAAAAATCCCAGCTCCACTAGTCGTACATTTTTAAAAATTTGCATGCAGGTTCCCCAATGTACAACAAATACATCGAGTAAATAAGATATCGTTAAAGTGTCTATCTGCTGCGCGAAAAATGTCGTTAAGCTCTGACGCCCTGCTCGCGCCCGGTGATAATTTTTGACGCATCAATCGGAAAAATATCCCAGCTCCGCTAGTCGTACATTTTTAAAAATTTGCATGCAGGTTCCTTAAAGTACAACAAATACATCGAGTAAATAAAAATACGTTAAAGTCCTTTTTTGGTTAAAAAAACGGTTGTTGAGCCCTGACGCCTTTTGCGTCTCCGAGTAATGATTTTCGGTGCATGGATCGGAAAAAAATCCCAGCTCCACTTGTCGTACATTTTTAAAAATTTGCATGTGTGTTCCCCAATGTACAGCAAATACATCGAGTAAATAAAAATACGTTAAAGTCCTTTTTTGGTTAGCAAAAAGGTTGTCGAGCCCTGACGCCTTTTGCGTCTCCGAGTAATGATTTTCGGTGCATGGATCGGAAAAAAATCCCAGCTCCACTAGTCGTACATTTTTAAAAATTTGCATGCAGGTTCCCCAATGTACAACAAATACATCGAGTAAATAAGATATCGTTAAAGTGTCTATCTGCTGCGCGAAAAATGTCGTTAAGCTCTGACGCCCTGCTCGCGCCCGGTGATAATTTTTGACGCATCAATCGGAAAAAAATCCCAGCTCCGCTAGTCGTACATTTTTAAAAATTTGCATGCAGGTTCCTTAAAGTACAACAAATACATCGAGTAAATAAAAATACGTTAAAGTCCTTTTTTGGTTAAAAAAACGGTTGTTGAGCCCTGACGCCTTTTGCGTCTCCGAGTAATGATTTTCGGTGCATGGATCGGAAAAAAATCCCAGCTCCACTAGTCGTACATTTTTAAAAATTTGCATGTGTGTTCCCCAATGTACAACAAATACATCGAGTAAATAAAAATACGTTAAAGTACTTTTTTGGTTAGCAAAAAGGTTGTCGAGCCCTGACGCCTTTTGCGTCTCCGAGTAATGATTTTCGGTGCATGGATCGGAAAAAAATCCCAGCTCCACTAGTCGTACATTTTTAAAATTTGCATGTGTGTTCCCCAATGTACAGCAAATACATCGAGTAAATAAAAATACGTTAAAGTCCTTTTTTGGTTAGCAAAAAGGTTGTCGAGCCCTGACGCCTTTTGCGTCTCCGAGTAATGATTTTCGGTGCATGGATCGGAAAAAAATCCCAGCTCCACTAGTCGTACATTTTTAAAAATTTGCATGCAGGTTCCCCAATGTACAACAAATACATCGAGTAAATAAGATATCGTTAAAGTGTCTATCTGCTGCGCGAAAAATGTCGTTAAGCTCTGACGCCCTGCTCGCGCCCAGGTGATAATTTTTGACGCATCAATCGGAAAAAAATCCCAGCTCCGCTAGTCGTACATTTTTAAAAATTTGCATGCAGGTTCCTTAAAGTACAACAAATACATCGAGTAAATAAAAATACGTTAAAGTCCTTTTTTGGTTAAAAAAACGGTTGTTGAGCCCTGACGCCTTTTGCGTCTCCGAGTAATGATTTTCGGTGCATGGATCGGAAAAAAATCCCAGCTCCACTAGTCGTACATTTTTAAAAATTTGCATGTGTGTTCCCCAATGTACAACAAATACATCGAGTAAATAAAAATACGTTAAAGTACTTTTTTGGTTAGCAAAAAGGTTGTCGAGCCCTGACGCCTTTTGCGTCTCCGAGTAATGATTTTCGGTGCATGGATCGGAAAAAAATCCCAGCTCCACTAGTCGTACATTTTTAAAAATTTGCATGTGTGTTCCTTAATGTACAACAAATACATCG
>JACCID010000460.1:0-61787 GCA_018906775.1 Sycophila sp. Sp_5
CGCGGCGGTGCTTGCGTTTCGCTCGGCGTGGCCTCGCTGCCCGGAGTTAACGACAAAAGGAAATACCCGTCACAAATAAAATTGTATAAAATTTTGAAATAAGGTAGTGTATAAAAAAAATGATTTTAGGTCAATTACAAGTTCTTTGAAGTAAGCAGAATAAAATTTTAGTCGAATTGCAAAATAGATCACAATCTTCAAATATGCAGACGACTACTGCTAGCACGACAATAGACGAAATTTATAAAGATATTCCATGCAAATCGTCAGCAGAGCTGGAACTATTGGAAGAAAAGTTGGAAAAAAATTATTCTTACAAGAAGGCATTCGTAAGTACATTATAGCTTCTATGTTGTAAAAAAAAAATTAATATACGTTAAACGCGCAGTTCTAATTTTAATTCATTGTTTTCTCTTTATGCAGAAGAATCATATGAAGTCGTTGTCGAATATTAGTGGTCATCATCTCCTGCAAAAAATGCTCTGGACAGTAATGATAGACAAGCTCCAAGCTGAATTTAGCTTCTGCTGAAAGAAAGGAGAGAAACGAAAAGTAGCTTTTCAAGATTTACATTTGCGGCCTATACTACGAGATTGGTAACTCCAAATTTTATATTTAAGAAAGTCACTTTGTTACAATTTTTTTTTATTTGTTAATGTGGATACGAGCACGTTACAGCTCGATAGATATGTAAGGATGCCGGAGACTCCACACGCGTAAAATAAGTTAGCAACATAGCTTGAAATAAGCAAGGCTAACAGCCGAAGAGACCCCCCCCCCGCGAAGCGCTTGAAAGAAGTGGGGGGCAATACGCGACGCTACGCCGGACACTATTCGTCGGCGCAGCGATAGCTATCTATCGCTTCAGCCTCGGAACCAGCAACATCTAAAAGGCGGAGCCGACGGACGACCCAGCGACAAGCCACGCACATGGCCGACCCGCATTCCTGAGGGTCAAGGCCGAGCAATTGCTGAGAGACGAGAACTAGGAGCCGGAAGATCATTTCCGCAGTCACGCAGCAACAGCCGCATCAAGATGTTCTTTACCCTCTCTCTCTCTCTCAGGTTCAGTAATAGAGGAACAGCGGTTCTCTCCCGCGCACGCGAATTTAGATTAACAAGCGAACTATTATATCGAATTTGTATTTTATATATAATGTTTAAATAAACGTCGCCTTCGGCGACTAAAGTTACAAAGCTGCTCCAGTAATATTCCCTAGCCCCGCAAGACTCGCTCCCCTCTGCCGACCTTGCTAGCCCGGCCGACCAAGGATCGCGAATCTCTTGTGGCGGTGATTATTAAAAAAGTGATTAGCCAAGGGGCTAAATTCTACGTTATTAAGGGGGCCAGCCTGGTTAAATTGATAAATATATACTTTCCAGTTTAATAGGTATAACAATTGTATTCATCACTTTTGATTGCTAGAACTTTTTACATTTTAACTACTCGCACACTTTAAGCTATTTATTCATTATTAAGACCCAAACAGTGTCCTTTACCTCTAGTATTGTTCCACCAAAAACATTTAAAATTTTATTTACTTGTCCACTTGCCATAGCTTTTCTCTCAATAAAGTATGTCATATATATTATATGTCACCGGACCAGGTTTTAAAATACTCTTCATTACCTGCACTACAGATGTATCGGATCACTTTTCTGAAAAATATTACATATACGGTTATTGTAGACACTTTTGTCCATTTTCGTGCAAAATATTAGTAATTGCCTAATATTTTGGACTAGCAATCAAAAGTGATGAATACAATTGTTATACCTATTAAACTGGAAAGTGTATTTTTTTCAATTTAACCCAGGCTGGCCCCCTTAACTAATATTGAATTTTTATTGACTTTAACGCTCTCTGCCGCCATAAAAATAATTCTATGGTGTTGCTACCGTATTGTTTCTCTCAATATTGCATATTCTACCAAATAAAGGCATATAAAGATACAAAAACTTCACCAGTGAGACCCAGGAGTCTTGTGCATAGGAAAAAACTCGGAAAAATACGGTTTTTTATTTTTTTTTTATGCCTTCCACCACTTTTAAAAATGACTTTGGGGCAGTTTTTCATCATCTTATACGGCTAGACCCTTTTAAATGCTGTAGAAAAAGTTTAATTGATTTATTTGATTGTAATAAAATATTTGAAGCAAAGAAGTTCTTGCATCAAGAGATTTTCGACATATGTTACTAATTGGTCCGTCTGGAAATCGAATTACTGAGAGTTATTGGGAATTATAAAAAATAGGTATACTGAGACAAAATTTAAATGTATGTCATTAAAGCAAAATAAAAACATATCGGAAATGATATCAAATTTAAATTTTGGCTTGTAATTGTAGCCAATGGCAATTTTTTACCAAACTCTGATCGATAAAGTAAAGTAACAAAAATCCCAAAAACATTTATACAAACGAAAATATTATAGATGAAATTTTTGGATACTTAA
Source organism: Sycophila sp. Sp_5 (assembly GCA_018906775.1). Lineage (NCBI taxonomy): Eukaryota > Metazoa > Arthropoda > Insecta > Hymenoptera > Eurytomidae > Sycophila > Sycophila sp. Sp_5. The sequence goes on from JACCID010000460.1 coordinate 2,456, forward strand.
AGATATGAAAAATCGACATTTTTATGAAAGTGTAATTTTAACTTCAAAATCGTATAACGATACAATCGTATACCAATACAGTCTATGAAATATTTAATCATTGACATAGCAGAAAATGATAATAATGAGCATTTAGTAAATAAAATAAAAAATGACACAATTATCGTGTTGCTGAAAATTTTAAATTGAAATAATAGTTTTTAAAATAAAATAATGGTTATAAAAAATTTTCTGGAATTTGACTGAAAAAATAAATATATTCAATTATATCGCTAAATCAATTGGGTAAATGAAGTTTCATATCGTATACAGGTAAAAAAAATGAGAAAAATGCAACAATTATTTTCTAGAATTCGTCTGTATCGCAAAATGGAGGGTGGACGAGCGGAGCGAGTAGGGAGGTACCCCCCTAGTATATATATATTCTTCCAAATTCTGAGGATATATTAGAAACCATTAGTGCCAACGCGGATATATTTAGACACTCGAAAGATCCGGCCTGATGGATTTTTTTCGTACGGATTTATTCCGTAACTTAGGAGGATTAATAAAAAATATCTTGTGATGGGTATCTCTTTCGCCGTTAACTCCGGGCAGCGAGGCCACGCCGAGCGAACACGCAAGCACGCCGCGATTATTATAAATAAATACTTACGTCGCGACATCCCTTTTGAGGTACACCGGCACAGGTAGATGGCCTGCCCGATCTCGCACCGAGCGTGGGTGGCGGTGACGTCACACGAGCCGCCACCATGTCGGTCTTGATTAACGCGACTTGGAAAGCGCGCCGCGACATAGAGGGCGCGCGCGTAGCCCTCCTTTATCGGCCAGATAGCCGATCGCGTGTAAATGGACCGGAAGAAGAAGGGCCGACGCGACACCTCGCGATCTTTATGATTAATTAGGCCTAGAAAGAGACGAAATAGGTAAATGCCGCGAGTGTGAGAGAGAACAATAGAGACGCGGAGGGCCGAGCCGAGTTAGCCATTTTTGACTCGTCACTCGTTGCCCGGACAGCCTAGAAGACAGTCGCGTTTGAGATTAGGAGCAGAAATTCGGAAGTAGTAGTTAGTCGTCGTAGAGTTGGAGTATTTGGAGAGGAGCAAGGATTTAGACGCGGTGAGTGGACCGGAGAAGCGGCCGTGTGGACGAGCGACATCGGCGAAATAAGGTGAGTCGTGTTTCGGGCGAGGAGTGCCGCGAGCTACCGCGAACGTGAGACCGCGTGGAAAGTCGGGAAGTAGAGTCGAGTTAGCGTGCTTGCGTGTATCGTGCCGCGTGTTAGGTACACGAAACAATAGTAATTACACTAATAAATAAAGAGTTATTTTAAGAGTTTAAACGCGTTGTTCTAAGTGCTTATTTCGGAGATATTTGCGTTGTCCGTTGTCGCGGCGTTTTCCCCAATTGCGCCAGCTACTCAAGGGCCATTGCGCGCCCACCCACGCCTACCACCGAGCAGCCAGGAGGATTTGGACGCGGCGAAGAAGACCCTTCCTGTCGGCTGGCATTAATTGCCTGGCGCCTGACGACGCCGCGAGTTACCGCGCGCGTTAAACAAAGAAATTAAGGCCGGCAGGAGAGAGCCACTTTGTTGACTACGCTTTGGGGAATCTGGGGAGGAATCCGCGGATTTTGCAACGTCACAAAATGGCGCCCGACGTGGGGCACTAAGTAGCCAGACAACGGACTCGAGTCGCAGCCATCTTGGGAGGGACTTAGAAATTTTCGAGACGAAGTGTGTGTAGTTGTACGACATATTTTTCTTTTTTTCTTTGGTGTGGTTACGGACGAGGATAAAAATGGTTACGTAGCGTACGTCGAAAATTTTAAATGCACTCCGCCGGACACACTCACCAAGTAAGTGAATTGGATTAATTTTTTTATTATATATCTCAAATATATGAATTGTAAAATTGGTCATTGTATGTGTTCGGACGAGAAGAGCGTGAGTGACGAGTGTGGTTGTCGGAAGTATTTTTCGTTGTGTATGTAGAAGCGAGTCGGTGTTTAGAGCGAGTAAGCGTCGTGGAAAGTCGAGTGTGCGAGAGAGTGTGTGTGTTTTCTTTCGATGTAAACCAAGTCCTTTCGACTAGCGGGTATAAAGATCGTTCGACCGGGTGCGCGATTAAATATAGTTTGACTTTAATTGTTTTTTTTTAAAATTAAATCAACGGACCTTCCTTCGACAAAATTTTTTGTAATTGACGAACGAGGGTTCCAAATAAATTCTGCGGCCGGTCGAGCGAGTTTCGGGTTTTTCGGACATAGTTTTTTCTTTTTGACAACTCGACGGATGAAAAATTTTACAATTTTGCCGTTGATTTTTACCAAATCTCCCGTGTGTCCCAGGCACGTTCGTTGTTCACCAAGCCAATAATTTTATTTATTTATTTGTTGTGGCCTATTGTTTTTTTTTTAAGCATTTCAGGAAGATTGGCCGTGAGAGAAGGGAAAATTAAGAGAATTCATAGATAGACCTCAAGAATAATCAAGACGTCAAGAAATCAATTTTCAGTTCAGAAATCATTTTTTTTTTTTTTTTGACCCTTTTCAGGTAGATTACGGTAATCTCCAGAGTAGCCTAAAATATTTATGTACTATTATTATATCGGCTTGGTGACAACTGCCCTGGATAGACTATTGAAAACTTGTGCCCTATTTTCCCGAGTACCCCTCCCCCACCGATACGTGTGCCCGAGCAGCAATTTGTTCTCCGTTTGACGATTCCGGAGAATAAAGCGCCCTTTTTCAATTTCTTTCGCAGAATCGACGTGTTCGACAGAATTTACTGGCCTTATCGGTTTTTCGCGTTTTTCTTCTTTTGATTAGCCGGCCGAGAGACAAATTTAAATTCAAGACGACATGACGACGAGAGGAATTTGTGAAGCATGGGTCAGAGAGCAAGGCTCACGCAACTCGGAGGTGGGACGCATCGCACAGCAAGTTCGTCGTATGAATCCAGCCATGCTGATCGATCAATTGAAGTCACACCGATGCAACGTCAAGGGGGACTTACGCGATCTGAGGAATAGATTAATCAGATTATCCTGTCGACTAGTATTGCCAATCGAGGTACCATGGGACGCCGAGCGGGATAGAGATGCGGAGCCGTTGATGAGGCCGTTGGAGCAGTCACGCGTATCTACAGTAGCAGATCAAACCGTAGTGGCTCAATCCGTACACCCGAGATTAACCATAGACCCGGTTCTACTGGAGCAGATGCATCGCTCGCTGTACGAGACCAACCTAAACGGACGACACTCCTCAGATAATCCTGGACGAGCAGAACCAGCGGTTCCCAGTGCAGTGCCCAGTACGAGTCGAGAGGAGCCTCTGTTCGCGATGCAGCAGTCCACCCAGGTGTTGTACCCTCCGGTGATAATGCAGGCCGCTGAGGAAAATTGGCGCGTGCGATCCACGAGGACGACGTCGCATACGGCGCAGGTCAGCAAGGTGAACCCGCCGCCGCAACCCCCATCCAGGATTGCACCCAGTCAAGAACCCCCACCGCCCTTGTTACCGACACCTCAGCAGGAAGAGAATAACGACGAACTGGACGCGCGAGAGGACTATCCGGTAGAAGGAGAGCAGGAAGTTCCCGAAGAAATGGATGTAGATGGTGGAGATGAAGATGAAGTATTGGACGAGTATACGAGGCTGATGAACGCGATTGCAGAGGAAACCATAGCCGCTCGAACGAGGCCAGCGCCTCCCCCTATGGAATCCACGCGACGGAGAGTCATGTAGGACCGTTGGATGGACAAGTAGGATCTGGACAAAGGCCTCTTGGGGACCGGCTCGATATGCCTCACGCACCCCGATCCACTCCAGGAGCACCACGGAGGCCGGCCGAGAGGATGGCTACCCAGATGGTGGACAGTATGGAGCAGGATACAAGGAGGGGGCGACAACGATCCATTTCCTCGATCGACCCTAGCAGCGAGGATGACAGCGAGGGAGACGGACCAATTCGCGTGCCGGAGACGACAATGAGCACAAGACGAAGGGAGAGGCCACGAGAAGGAGACAATTTCCAATGTCTAAAGAGGCTGCAGCAATATCAGCTAAAATTCTCCGGATTGGACAAGGATGTCCCAGAAGAATTTTTAGCCAGATTAGACGACTGCCGCCGGGGCTGCAATTACCCCATCAGTCACTTTCTCGATGCTCTCCCCAGTGTGTTCTCAAAGTCAGCCAGCACCTGGTATCGGACCGTTCGAGCCGAGTTGACGACGTGGAAGGAGTTCAGTAAAGCCTTCAGGAGACTGTTTATAGGAGAATGGACGGATAGAGATGTATGGGACGAGCTCCATGACAGGACGCAGGTCAAAGACGAGAAAATCTCCAACTACATCGCAGCCATCCGGTTTATAATTGGACATTTCAAGAAACAACCTTCTTTAGATGCTCAGTTGGATGCCACGTACCGAGGCCTAAGCCCAGAATACCAAAACTATCTAGAAGACAAAACCATCGATAGTTTTGAGGCTATGGAGAAATTGGGAAGACGATATGAGAGGAGAAGAGACTTGAATAAAAGATACAAGCCCCCTCCTCCTCCCGAGAAAGCCCGATTTCCAGCTGGCGCATACTGGGGCAGGCCAAAGGTCGCGAAGGTTGCGGAAGTTCGAGAGGAGACGGAAGTAGCAGTGGAAGGGGTCGCGGAGACAAGTAAGAGGAAGAACGAGAAAAATCAGAAGAAGCAGAAGTCAGAAGGGAAACCGGAGGTCGCAGCAATTGAACAGAAGCCAGGGAGTACCACTGGAGCTCAGCCTAAAGCTCCAGCGCCGCCAAGCACGCCGGTAATGACCGGGTACACCCCACCGCCTCAGCCGATAGCCGTTGCACCCCCCGTCGCACCAATGGACTGGACGCCATTATATCCATCGTGGCCTGTAACTCCACAATGGAATCCACAGCCAAGACCGCAGGCACCTCCGCAGTGGAACCAGTCGATACCACAGCAGAGGACCCAGCCGAGCGCTTCAGGACCGCAAGGATGCTTTGCATGCGGCGATCCAGGACATAGGATTGCACAGTGTCCAACGAAGATTTGTTATCACTGTAGGACGCCGGGACACTTATCCAGAGCCTGCCCAAACAAGCAAGAATGCCAAGTTTGTGGAACGAAGGGACCAACCTTCAAGGACTGTGGCAAGTGCGCCCCAATAAGAGAGATGTTGGGAAACGGGATTGCGGGGGGACAGCCCCACCTGCCTCCCCCCGCCCAGGGCCAACAGTAGTGGAAGAACCGACGAGAAAAGAGAAGACGCATTTTCCGAGTGTAAAGCGAGGCAGAAATCCGCGTAATACTCAGCCACAGCTAGAGTTGCGCGGGAAGGGCCCCAGCCAAAAACACGAAGGAGATGTGTCGTCGAAGAGGATGGAGGTCGAGGAGTCGAAGAGAATGAAGTTAGAGGAGTCGAAGAGTAGAGAGGTAGAGAGATTGAAGAGAATGAAGTTAGATGAGTCGACGATAACGGGAGTAGACGAAGGAAAGACGACGAAGTGGAATGGAGACAGGGAGTCAGAGCGCAGCGAGAAACGGGTCAAATTCACTCTTCAGCGAGATAAACTGCCACGGCAAAATTGGCAAAGCGAGCCATTACCCCGTGGGAAGGATCCCAGCCAAAAGGAGTTAAATAAGGACCATACGGAGGATGAAGCGACGGGAAGGACGAGTAAAGCGAAGAATTTTTTTTCCCACAACGGTCAGTCAACGACGGCCAACAACGGAGAAAATGACGTAGTTTTAAGGAAACCTAGGAGAGACACGTGCTATACATCGGCAGAGGAGTTGCCAATGATACGCACCCCAAACCGAGGTTTCAACGGGGATGTAGTAGAAGGCCATGGGAAAAACGCGTGCTATGCATCGGCAGAGGAGTTGCCGATGATACGCACCACAACCCAAGGTTCTGAAGATGACGTAGAAGAAAACCAAGGCAAGAACACGTGCTATGCATCGGCAGAGGAGTTGCCGATGATACGCACCTCAAACCAAGGTTTTGACGAAGTAGACGACGTAGCAACCGAACTCCGACTCAAGCGGGGAAACCAGATACAGCCAACCCCTCAGCCGCATAAAGAGGAACAGCGTGTCAAGGACCCCAGCCAAGAGGACGAGCAAGGAAAACAGATTCCAACGCGAGGAAACCAGTTACTGCAAGTAGCCAATGGCGTACAGCGTAACCAAGGACCTGGAAATAAAGGATCAGGAAGGATAGAAGAAGGAAGAAATATGGAAGAGCGAAGACGGACGGAAGAGAGTAGGCAGAAGAATGAAGACGAAGATGACATAGCACATATAGCCAAAACAGGGACTAAAACACTAGAGTTACCAGTACCATTCCAGGCCGGCCCGATGAACGACATTGAACAAATGGAAAACTTCAGCCGATTAGCCGAATGGGACCGTGCACTAGATTGGCTCCTCAGCGAACCCGACCCCCCACCGCGGGGTAAGAATGGAAAAAAGACAGCGAATTACATTCGCCGACCATTTTCAGTTGAGGGAGGGGGAGACGTGGAGCAAAGCTCCCCGGAAGGCAATGTGCGAATCTTCGAGTTAGCCCCAGACATACCAATGGCAGCCATGTACCAGGACAACAGGAACTTTTTGTATCTCACCTTAGGAGGCCAGAAGTACAAGGCACTTCTAGACACCGGAGCAGCAGTTTCGATTGTGGGACCACGGCTGGCCGAGAGGTATAAGGGGAGACTAGAAGAATGTCGAACGACGATTAAAGGTGTGCTAGGTGGAGTGTCCAAGCCGTTAGGAAACTTGCGACTTCAGATCGACATAGATGGAGAAACAGGACCATTAGACTGCCGAGCCTTAGAAGCAGTAGATCATGATATGATCCTAGGCATAGACTTCTGTAACGCCTGGGACATACAGATTCAACATGCCAACGGACTCTGGCGGGCGAAAGACGGCCCCTGGCACCAGTTCCATCATGGAGAGATCGAGGACACCGAAATAGCCGCCGAGTGTGCAGGGATATCGGAAGTGACGGAGGAAGAGCGACGGAAGATAGATGAATTAGTAGCGAAGTATGTAGACGAACCGACGGAGTACCCAGGGACCACTAACCTCATTACTCATCAAATTGACGTCCAACAAGCTCAGCCGATTAAGCAGCCGATGAGACGCATGTCACCTAAGATGCTGAAGGTAGCTCAGGACGAGGTGAGGAAGTTAGAGGCCTTAGGAGTAATCGAGAGATCAATCAGCGAGTGGAGTAGTGCCCCCGGTCATAATTAAGAAGTCTGACGGAACCTACCGCTTCTGTATAGATTATCGAGACCTGAACAAGGTCACGCGTAAGGACGCGTATCCAATCAGAGGAGTAGACGCCATCTTCGATCATATGAGAAGGGCCAAGTACATCACGAAGATTGATCTCAAGAACGCGTATTACCAAGTTCTCCTAGACGAGTCGAGTAAGCAGTATACCGCCTTCGCCGTACAAGGTTCCGGTTTATGGCAATTCAAGCGTATGCCATTTGGACTGACCAACGCACCGATGACCTTTCAAAGACTAATAGATTCGCTATTCGGCCCAGAGGTAGAGCCACACGTGTTCGGTTATTTAGACGACATCATCATAGTGACGGAGACCTATGAAGAACACCTCCACTGGGTTGAATACGTCTTGAAGAATTGAAGGACGCGGGACTTAACATCAACCGGGACAAGTGCGAATTCTGCTGTTCTCAGGTCAGATATCTAGGGTACCTACTGGACCATGAGGGATTGCGGCCAGACCCCGAAAAGATTGCCCCAGTCCTGAATTACCCGGCCCCGACCAACATCAAACAGCTCCGGCGTTTCCTGGGCATGTTGGGATGGTACGCTAGATTTATCGACAAGGACTCGGAGATGAAGGTGCCTTTGTTGAAGTTGCTGCGAAAAGATCAGCCGTGGATCTGGGAGGACGAACAGCAAGAAGCCTTCGAGAAGTTGAAGAGGGAGCTGACGGTCGCTCCAGTACTCGCTCGGCCAGACTTCGCCAAACCTTTACGGTACAGTGCGACGACTAGCAACTTTCGCCATAGGAGCTGTCTTGACTCAGGAGAAGGAGGATGGAGAACACCCGATAGTGTATGTGAGCCGAGTCTTAGCGCCGGCCGAGAAGAACTACACGACGACGGAGAAGGAGTGTCTGGCCCTGCTATGGGCGATAGAGAAGTTGAGGCCGTACCTTGAAGGGTACCATTTTACTGCCATTACGGACCATAGCGCGCTCCGGTGGCTGCGTAATCTAAAGGACCCGACAGGAAGGCTGGCGAGGTGGGCATTGAAGATGCAGCAGTGGGACTTCGATATCATTCATCGGAAAGGCGCGTTGAATCACGTCCCCGACGCCCTATCCAGAATGTACGAAGACGAGTGCGAGGTAGCGGAGTTCAAGACGATCGAGGATGAGTGGTACTTGCGGAGATTGAAGGATGTAGAGGAAACGCCGCAGAAGTTCCCAGGATGGAAAGTAGAAGACGGCAGACTGTACCGCCATCGTAAAGATCTACTGCTAGACCCGATTACTACGCCGGAAGAGGGGTGGAGATTAGTGGTGCCCGAGGAGCATCAAGAAAAGGTACTTGAAGAGGCACATCGCCCGCCCTCATCCGGGACATCTCGGGATCGAAAAAACGCACGATCGAGTGGCCAGAGAATACTATTGGCCAGGAGTGTGGCACGCAGTGCACCGATTTGTGCGAAGTTGCCCCGAGTGTCAGCGATATAAGGTCTCCCAGCAGAGTCCTCAGGGAAAGATCGGGAAGAGAGTGGTGGAAACTCCGTGGTCCGTCGGTCGCAGCCGATGTGATGGAGTTTCCTCCTAGCAAAAAGCAACATAAGTACTTTGCTAGTCTTCCAGGATCTCTTCACTAGATGGGTCGAAATGAAGCCGCTGAGGAAGATAGACGGAAAGCGGTAGGCCGCAGCGCTGGAAGAACTGATCCTGTTTCGATGGGAGACTCCAAAGTATTTCCTGACAGACAACGGGCGAGAATTCGTGAACAAGCACCTATTGGCCACCTTGGAAAGCTATGGGGTAAAACACGTGACGACACCACCATATCATCCCCAAGCCAATCCAGTCGAACGAGCCAATAGGACGCTGAAGACTATGATAGCCACTTATGTCCGTCAGAACCATCGGGACTGGGATGAGCATGTTCACGAGTTCCGACATGCTATCAACACGGCCACGCAGGCAACAACAAAGGTGTCACCGGCGTTCTTGAACTACGCTCGGGAGCCGACTCCTGTTAGAAGCCTGCGTAGACAAGTTGAAGGAACTACGGATCTACAGCCTGGTGACCCGCAGGAGTGGGTAGAGAGAATGAAGAGACTTGACGCTTTACGGGACTTAGTCGCGAAGTTCATCGACGAGGCGCGGGAAAAGCAGGCGAGACAGTACAATCGCGGTAGACGAGACGTGACGTTTTTCGTAGGGGACATGGTGTTGAGACGGGACCACCCTTTATCAAACGCGGCGTTGAAATTCTCGGCCAAGTTAGCGCCAAAGTTTTCGGGACCGTTCCGCGTTATAGGAGTTCTATCCCCCACCGTGTACGAGGTCGAAACGGAGGGTAATCGGCAGAGTGCGAAGGTACACGTGTCGGATCTCCGACGCTATATTCCCTCCCGAACTGCCCCTGACCCTACCTAATGACTTCCCCCTTTTTCTTTTTTTTTGACGAGAGTGGAGGATGACGGATGATTTTTCTTTTTTGTTTAGGTGTGCAGGATTGGTCGAGAGAGAGAGAGAGAGAGAACGTAAGAGCGGTGTGAAGAGAGAGTAGTTGTGTGGAGGAGAAGATCGAGATGAGTGAGAGAGAGGAAAGACGTGAGACGCGAGAAGAGGAGGAAATAGAAGGAGCAGAGAAGACGCCGGCGCAAGTCGTTCGTGAGGTGTGGGCCAAGGGCGTGCCCGAAAACTCGCCTGTTTTGCCACCGGACGTTGCGAACAGGGAGGTTGCCCCCGGCGAGGAGAAGGCCCCGGGGGAGCCTAACCCAGCAGCTCCGGAAGGCACTCAACAAGGTGACGCCACGCCACCGCCTATCCCCATCGCGCCAGATGATGCGACCAAGGCCGCTCAGCCCAGGGTCCTATCCGCAGCGGAGGAAGTAGACGACCTCCTGGGACCCCTGGTCGTCTTGTCGGAGGTCGGGACGAGCGACCTCATCTCTTGGGAAGAGGTCAGCCCACCGACGGCGGAAGAAAGTAGGAGAGCGACGGACGTGAGGAAGACGAGTGAGGAGGGGATAGTCCAGCCAAAGAAGTCGGGGGAAGGACGAGAAGAAAGTGCCAGTGGAGGTTTGGAGAGATCGACTGATCCGGTGACGCACCCCGTCGAGAAGCCCCGTCAATTACGCCGCCCGAAGCTGACGTGGGCCGAGGAAGTGGATGAGGAGTATCCTCTGGCTAGGGCTTCCCTCCCTCGCCGATTGGTAACCCCAGTGATCCGAGGCACTGATCGTCCGGCCTACCATCCTGAGCTCGTCCCGGTCCCTTCCACCTGGACCGGTGGAGCCCTGGAGTGGGATACTCCCGAGCCGCCGAGACGAGAGGCGAGCGCTACGCCACCTCCATCCACGTCTCCACCGCGCCCGATGCTGCGGTATGACGACGGTTTTCGCAGGCATCGGTACAACCCGCGGCGCCAACCAACAGCCGACGATTATGAACCGTCTGGCTGGGTTCGGCCACGAACGCCCAGTCCGGAGCCCGGCCCACCAACCCGGAGCACCAGGGTGTCGGATCGCCTCACGGGGACTACGCCGAAGAGGACGAGAGAAGGGCAGGGCCATCCCCCCGCGGGACTGCTCCCCCCGGGATCCCTGGAGGTTGCGGCCATTGGAACCGAGGAGCCAATCGTGGGGAAGCCCAAACTGCCAGCCGTGATCGGGAACACCGCACATCGGCGGGTGAGGTTAACGGCGTGATCTTCGGGGATCTTACCCCCATCCCCACGGATCTCAACGTGGACCCGCCCCCCCGCAGGTGTTTCAATTGCTGGCAAGAACAGCACATGATGGTGGCGTGTCCCCGTCCCGCTACGCAGAACTACTGCGTGAACTGCGGGCGGCGAGGAGTTCAAGTGGAGGGTTGCCCACGGTGTGCCGCTGCTTATCGTCGCCGGGTGTCGGAGGGACGACCGCCAGTGACTCCAGCCCCTGGGAAGAGACCCGCCCCGATCCAAGCTCAAGCCGCCGAGACGACGAAGGAGAAGAGGACGGACGAGAGACGGGAAAGGGAGGAGCCCAACGAGCCACGGCCCCCAGCCCCCGGGGGACCGGAACTCCCCTCGGGTTCAGCGCGGGATTCCCGGGACTCCCGTCCCGCATCTAATACCCCGCCCGAGATTAGCGGAACCTCTGGGCCGTCTGGGGTAACGGAGCTCCGACGACCTCAACCGTCGCGGCCCCTGTCGCCGAGGAGTAGGGCGGCCCGCCTGCCCCAGCGAGGGAAGGATCTAGCGCGGACGGAGACTCAGGACCTCTCGGTCCCTACGCCAACCCCCCCCCCCGTAACCAGCCCAACCCCACGGGACAACGACGACGACGAACTGGATCGTCTGCTCGCCCGCCTCCAGGGGTGCTCGGCGGTTTATATCGAGTGGGCGATAAGGCGGAAATTTGGAGGGTCGACGTCGCCCCCGCCCGCGCTTAAGAAGTAAGTCGCCAGGAGAAAGAGAGAGAGAAGGGAGAAGAGACGAGAGAAGACGAGAGGAGAAGCCGAGAGAAGAGAGGAGAAGAGCCGAGAGAAGACGAGGAGACATAAGGAACGCCCTGACGTGATGCACGGGAGAGAGAGAGTGTCGTGTGGTCGTGAGTTGCGATTATTGATGCATGAAAGGGTTCGAAATGACTTGGTGGAGGTTGTAAAATGTTGTTTCAGGTGCTGTAGTCGGAGGAGACGTGAAGATCAGCGGAATCCGCGAGAGTTCATCAAATTAAACTTTCCCTTTCAGACGTAAGGCGAACGGAGGAATACGGAACGACGGAACGGGCCCAGCAGTGAAGGAGGCGTCGAACCAGCAGGTTGCGGGCGAAATGGGACATTGCGAAATGTAGAGAGGATAGAACTCGATTGCGTTCTAACTTTTCTTGTTGAAACGGTCTAGCGACGACCTATTTATAAAGATATTGTAGTAGCGTGCTTGCTGGTGTCGCTCGGTAACCCACGTTGCCAGAATACAGGCGGCTTGGCCTTATTAGTGGAGTTCAACGGTCCACTGACGGTGTCCGTTTAGGGAGGGGGAGTTTGTGACGGGTATTTCTCTCGCCGTTAACTCCGGGCAGCGAGGCCACGCCGAGCGAACACGCAAGCACGCCGCGATTATTTTCTTTTAATTAATACTCACGTCGCGACGTCCCTTTCGAGGTACACTGGCACTCCCGCACACGACAACCCGACCTGTCAACCGACGAAGAGAGAGAGCGGCGGACAACAGCTGATCGGCCCTGCCGACAGCCCGCGGAGCGGAGAAGACACGAGAGGAGGATGCAGGAGCACCAGCTTCCTCGAGGCGGCCTACAAGCGGCGACAAACGAGCGAGAGCACGAGAGGAGTGTTCGGCCAGGAGGTTAGCCCCGGCAGACGACGGCCGTAGACGACGAGAGAGAGAGACAGCACACCACGACGACGACGACGACGACAGCGACGCAGAAGAGCCGCGGCGACGGCGAAGGCACACACACACAACACATACACTAAGCATACAAACACACGAGAGTCGCGAGGAGTCGGCGAACCACCGGTGTCGAGGCGAGCCACCGCGCACGTGGCTGTCAGGCGAGAGCGAGAGAGACGGCGAACGCGCGGTAGTAGGGAGCGCCTCGTGTCGGCAGGCGGCGCTCTCGAGCCATGAGTGCGAGAGAGAAGGCGCGTGCGGCGTGAATGTTCGCGAGCGAGAAGGCGAGCCAGGGCCGTAATATGGACCCGGGACTGGCACATCTTTTTATAGATGGCCTGCCGATCTCGCACAGCGCGTGGGTGGCGGTGACGTCATACGAGCCGCCACCATTTCAGTCTTAACTAACGGGACTCGGACAGCGCGCCGCGACATAGAGGGCGTGCGCGTCGACCTCCTTTATCGGCCAGATAGCCGATCGCGTGTTAAATGACCGGAAGAAGAAGGGCCGACGCGACACCTCGCGATCTTTACGACTAATTAGTCCTAGAAAGAGACGAAATAGGTAAATGCCGCGAGTGTGAGAGAGAACAATAGAGACGCGGAGGGCCGAGCCGAGTTAGCCATTTTTGACTCGTCACTCGTTGCCCGGACAGCTTAGAGACCAGCAGTGTTTTCGGAGTTCGCGCAGTTAGAGACGTAGTAGTAGTCGCCGTTGAGTTGAAGTTGTTCGAGAGAAGTCGGAGCATTAGACGCGGTGAGTGGACCGAGGAAGCGGCCGTGTGGACGAGCGACATCGGCGAATCGGTGAGTTGTGTTTCGGGCGAGGAGTGCCGCGAGCGACCGCGAACGTTTAGACCGCGTGGAAAATCGGGAAGTAGAGTCGAGTTAGCGTGCTTGCGTGTATCGTGCCGCGTGTTAGGTACACGAAACAACTGTAATTACACTACCAAATAAAGAGTTATTTTAAGAGTTTAAACGCGTTGTTCTAAGTGCTTATTTCGGAGATATTTGTGTTGTCCGTTGTCGCGGCGTTTTCCCCAATTGCGCCAGCTACTCAAGGGCCATTGCGCGCCCACCCACGCCTACCACCGAGCAGCCAGGAGGATTTGGACGCGGCAAAGAAGACCTTCCTGTCGGCTGGCATTAATTGCCTGGCGCCTGACGACGCCGCGAGTTACCGCGCGCGTTAAACAAAGAAATTAAGGCCGGCAGGAGAGAGCCACTTTGTTGACTACGCTTTGGGGGAATCTGAGGAGGAATCCGCGGATTTTGCAACGTCACAGAGTAGATGATGAGCCAAATGAGTTGTAAGTCCACCTGAAGAGTAATGAGCGTAGCTGGGTCGTAAAGCAAACTACTGTTGAGTATCATCAGCCTTTGTCAGAAATACTGGCAAAGGAGCGAGTTTTGCGATTGGACGAGTTATTGTAGAAGTAGCAGTCTTAAGAATCACCACCCTTGTGAGTCCATCCTGTCCAGGATGGAGTTGCATCACTCGTATAAGAGGCCACTTAGCTGGAGGTGATCTCTCATCCGTGAGCAGTGCCAGTGAGCCAACTTGAATAATGTGAGAAGGGTGATGCCACTTTGAGATTGCCTGCTGTCGTTGCAAGTAATGAACTGACCAAAGTATCCAAAATGTCTGTAACCGTTGCTGGATGAGTTGCCATCTTGATAGTCGAGCAGGGTTGAGATCTAAGAGTGAAGGTTCTGGAACACAGTTAAGAGCTGAGCCAATAAGAAAATGTCCTGGAGTGAGCGCTGAGACATCTGAAGGATCATCACTGAGTTGCTCCAGAGGTCTTGAGTTGAGCACAGCCTCTATTTGAGTAAAAAGACTCGTAAGTTTCTCATACGTCCATAGAGTCTCACAAATTGTGCGTCGCAAGTGAAATTTGACTGATTTCACCAGCGTCTCCCACTTTCCACCCATGGGGGGAGCAGCAGGAGGTATGAACTTCCGTATTCCTTGAGCAGCGAGCGTGGAAGAAATGAGCTGATGTTCCAAAGAAGCCTTGTTGAAGAGCTGGTTGAGTAGAGGTGTGGCGCCTTGAAACGTGGTTCCACAATCCGAATACATCTCCTGCACAATTCCTCGGTGGGAAACAAACCTACGAAAAGCAGCAATGAAGCAATCGGCTGAGTAATCAGTGACAACCTCTAGATGAGCAGCTGATGTCTTGAGACAGACAAACACGCAGATCCAACCCTTGTCAGTCTTACATCCTCGTCCTTTCCAGGTTTTTATTGTCACTGGTCCAGCGTAATCAACTCCTGTGTGGATAAATGTTCTAGCAGGAGTGAGACGTGAGATGGGAAGCTGTCCCATTAGTTGCTGAGCTTTAATGCCTCTTTGCCGAGCGCAAGAGACGCATCGAAGAATGTAAGCCTTCACTGACGCTCTCCCTCCAATAATCCAGCACGTCTGCCGGAGTTTAGCGAGTGTCAGCTGAGTACCTCCATGAAGTGTAGAGCGATGAGATGAGTCGATGAGCAGAGTCGTGAGATGAGAGAGTCAAGGTAAAATTGCTGGGTGTTTTTCTTGATAACTAAGAGTTGAGTGTTCTAGTCGTCCTACAACTCGAACGATGCCGTTAGCGTCAATAAAGGCTGTCAGACGAGTAAACTTGTGACCAGATAGAAGAACAGCACCTTTGCTAAGTTGTTGAATCTCCTGAGCGAAGTAAGCTGCGACTCCTGGTCGAGGTTCTGAGTCTGCATCATCAGATGATATGTTGGATGTTTAGGCCACTGAGATTGATCGTGCTTGATCCAAGCAGGTCCTGACCAGCAAAGTGGGTGAATTTAGAGTTGAGCAGTAGTAATTCCTCTTGAGCCGCAATTAGCTGGATTTTCAATCCCAGGAACATGTCTCCAGGTGATGTTGATTGTGCACATTTCTTGAATCTGGGTGACTCTGTTCCTAACGAAATCCTTCCAACGGCTTGCTGGTGAGTTGATCCACATTAGTGTAACTTGTGAGTCCGTCCACAGATGAGTAGAATCTATCTTCACTTGAAGAGAATCTTTAGCGGTTTTAATGAGTTTGGTTAGCAGCAGAGCTGCTGCGAGTTCTAACTGAGGGATAGTTAGTCTCTTGAGAGGAGCGACCTTTGTTTTTGAGCAGATGAATGACGTCGTAGAGCCTGTGGAGGGTGAGCGAACAACTTTGTAATCAACGGCTGCCATAGCGTCTTGAGAAGCATCAGAGAAGCCGTGAAGTTCTACAGTGGAAAAGCTCCAAGTACCAAACCACCTGGGAACTGATATGCTGGCCAGCATGATAAGGTCTTCTCGAATGTTGACCCATCTTGAACACACTTGAGTAGGGAGTGGATCATCCCAACCAAGTTTGAGCAGCCAGAGTTCTTGTAGAAGCATCTTGGCAGTGATGATAACAGGTGAGACGAATCCAAGCGGATCAAATATTTGAGCCACTTCTGACAATATCATCCTCTTGGTTAAGCGTCCAAAATGTGGTGAGAACTTTGATGTAAATGTGAAACAGTCTTCATGAGGAAGCCATTTTCATCCGAGTAGTAAGGTTGCGCAGTCGTCTAAATTGAGTGGAGAGCCATCTGTTGATGAAGCAACCAACAAATCCTTTAGAGTTGCATGCCATTTTGAGAGTTGGAAACCGCCCGCGTTACACAACTGGGTAACTTATTGAGCAGATTCGTTGAGCTGAGCCGGAGTATCAGCTCCACCAAATATGTCATCGACATATCTTCCCCTTTTGAGTGAAGGAATGGCCAGAGGATACTTGTAACCTTCATCCTCCACAAGTTGCAACAAAGCCCTTGTGGCGAGAAAAGGAACAGCTTTGCTCTCGTACGGGACCGTGGTGAGCTAGAAATCCACCTCATCATGATCTTGATCCTTCCAAACGATCCGCTGAAGATCCCAATCATCAGGATGGTCTTGAACCGGCCGATACATTTTCACGATGTCTGTGGCAAAAAGATTATGAAAGTGGCAAATCCAGATGAGCACTTCGCTGATGTTGAACAATAAATTTGCACCAGTGTGCATGATGTCATTGAGAGATTTACCAGAAGATGTTGAACATGAGCCGTTGAAAACAACTCTGAGCTTGGTTGTTGCACTATCAGGTTTGAGGACACCATGATGTGACAGATAAAACGGTGAGAAGCTTGAAGCTATAGATGATTCCATCTTTCTCATGTGCCCCAATGCTAAATATTCATCCATGAACTTCGTGTAAAGTTCGCCCATGGTTGAGTCTTGAGCAATTCTTCTGGACATCCTATTGAGGCACTTTAATGCTGCAGAACGTGAGTTTCCAAGATCTGTAGGATCTTCTTTGAGAGGAATTCTGACAACATATCTGCCTATTGGGTCTCTCACATGAGTTGAGCGGAAATGGTTTTCACATTCCTTTTCTTCAGGACTCAAGATGTTGTCTGAATCATGACTGAGCTCTTCTTGTAGATAAAATCTGCTGAGCAATTCATGAAGATCATTATCTGTCTTGCTTACAAACGTTCATCATCATTACAAATGATGATGAACGACGTGGGAGCTTGAATTGATTCACCAGGTGTTCGGTGACGAACGTCAGCTCAGATCCAGAATCGATCATGAGACGGACGTAATGATCGTACATTGACGTTCTGAGCTGAGCAATGGCTGTACCTAAGAGCGTTGCTTCGTTGAGATTGGCATGTGATGAGCTGAGCAGTGGGTTGAGCAGAATATGATGAGCTGAGCGGTTTGAGGAAATGAGCGTTGAGCTGGCGACTGCACCAACACTCCACTGAGCATCTGAAGTCGAGCATGTGCTGTCTGTGTAGCAGATGAGGTTGATTGTTGTTGTGATAGTTGAGGCTGAGCTTAAGGTTGTGAGCGTGTTGGATAAAGCATGGTATGATGCTTTTGATCACACACCTTGCACCTTGCTGCGCTTCTGCATGCCATTACATTGTGACGCCCAAGAAAATTATGACACAACTGCTTGTCACGTACCACTTCTTGCCTATGTCTCTCTTCCAATGCTCTGAACACCGGGCGCATCACGATGAAGTGTGGCTGCTGAACTGGACGGAAGGGTGAGCAGTGGGTCCAAGATTGTAGTGGACGGTCTTGGATTGAGCTGATGATTGAGCTTGAGGTTATATATTTTTTGTTGAGCTGGACCAGATTGAGCTACAGGGAGTGGCTGAGCTGATGTTGTGGCCACGTTGGTTGATTTGCGTTGAGTTGATTGCTTATTCTTCCCTGCGACGTCCTCAACACGCTCAAGAGCTCGTGCACGTGACGTTAGGAACGTGCGCACATTCGCTGATGTTGGGAAGTCTTGAGACATTCCAAGGGTGTGCTCCCAACTCTCCTTGGTTGCGCGATCCATATTGCGCACAGTGAGATAAGCTAAAAGCATATCCTCAAGTTGCTCCGATACATTGAGAGAAGCTAAGCCCTTTGTGACTTTGCTGAGTGTCATCTCTAATGCGTTGAGTCCCTGAACTGACTTTGAAATTAATGGCTTCTGGTCCAGCAATTGGTCCAGAAAATGAGCAGATTGCAAGTCATTTATTGTCGTAACGACACGACAATTGAGCCCAAGCTGGATAGAGCGAACTGTCTTCGACGGGGTAGCCTAAGATGATCTGAGCAGGCTCTACGGAGAAACAACTATTTAAGTAGTGCTATTTCTCCACTGGCCCCAAACCTTCATTGCTGAGTACGAGGCTCTTGAACAAGTCTCTGAAATGTGGCCATTCAGAGTACTCTCCACTAAAATGAGGCAAGCTGATGTCTGGTAGTTTTGGCCGTCGATGAGCTGAGCTGGACAAGTTTTCAATTTGAGCTGGAATAGATGAAATGAGATCAGAGACTTTACGCAGTAACCGATGAGCAAGTTTAACAATGAGCGCAAACTGATTTTCTTTGAAATAAGGAAGTTCAGCGGCTTCCGAGCTCCAGAGTACTTCAATGACCTCCTGATCTTGTGTGGCTTTATCAAGAAGGCCTGCGTTGAGCTGCTCCTGAATTTCCTTGAGCACTGCAAGGCGCAATGCCTGTGTAGAGCATCGTCCTTCTAGTTCTCGCGGTGGCCGGAACGAGCGAGTGATGGGTGGCGTCACAGGAGTAAGGTTAACCTTGTCGACGCTGCCAATGTTGGAGAGCGACGCAGATCGGGTGTGCTTGACCTTTTTTTCATCTTGCTCAGGCACCTGAAAAGAGTGTCCTCAACCTGAAAGTCGTTTAGGTTGTAACACTGTTGGTATCAACATCAAAGATTGCGAGAGTTGCCGGATCAAACTAAGGGGAAACGAGCAAGCGTCAAAATAACAGTTCTCTGTCGACTGGGCAACGAAAGGCTGCAATTGCATTGTTAACTTTCGTTAAATTGTCTCCGGGTCCTCCCAGCGCAGTGGATATGGCAGGAATGGTCGAGAATACTTCAGAAGTTCCTGGCAACAGTACTGACCAAATTCGCGTATCTATAGAGGAAAGTATGACAGAAGGAATAACTGAGCAAGACCATGCTAATTCAGAAAAAATTACAAGTCAGAGTCATTCAAATGGATGTATTGGACAAGATTGTTGAGGTTAGTGGTAAACGTGTGGTAAATAGGTGTAGCAGTGTTGGTATAGAGTGAAATGAACAGGGAGAAGTCGTTGAAGCAGAGCAAAGTGAGGTTCCATAGTAAAGGAAATCGGCAATTTGGTGTTGATACTTTTTTCGCTTCCGATTCTTTGGTATAGCGAGCTGAACCTGACTCCGATCCACGATATTTTCTAACCATAGAGCTAAATGGTCGAAAAATTATTGGTCTTGTGGATACTGAGGCGGTACACCCGTTCCTAGGCAAGGGAATCGGTCACTCTTTTCGTCAGCAGATTCAGCCTCGCGGCCCAATCGTGTAGGTCGTAGATGGTACTGATGTCGATGCCCAAGGCGTGTTAGACGTGACACTGACCATTAATCAGGTTACGAAGGCAATGTCGTTTAGGATAGCAGACGGTCTTCAATATGAATGTATTTTAGGTATAGATTTTATGCGAGAATTTGGTTTAAAGATTAATTCGTTGAATGATACATGGTGGACAGATAGAGGTGTTGTTCATAATTTTTATCTCTATGGGCGTGATCCAAAGTGTTTTACGGCGATTGCTAGTATGGGGGGATTATCTAGGGCGACTGACGAACAAAAGCAGCAAGTAAACAGAATGATGGATGAATTAATTCCTCCAATGACTGAAAAGCTGGTTGTGACCCATCTTGCAAATCATGTTTTTGATGTGCAGGGTCACGAACCGATTCGTCAGAGACCCCGACGGTAATCTCCAATAATTCTAGAGATAACAAATGCAAAGGTAAATCGTATGTTAGAAGAAGGCATAATCGAACCATCTGACAGTTCACGGTAAAGCAATCCAGTGATTGTATCAAAACCAAATGGTAAATTCCGGTTTTACATTGGTTATAGGGATATTAATGTACCAACCCGGAGGATCGCTTACCCCAAGAGACATGACCAAAAGCTAATGGACAAAATCGTTGTACCAGAATGGGCTCCAAATGACTTTTCATATTTGGAAGATATTATTATAGTGGCTGCCACGTTCGACGCATTGGCTCACATATTTTACAGGCTTTGAGAGAAGCAAATCTGCAAATCAATAGAGAGAAGTCTGAATTCTGTTGTGCTGAAGTAAAATATTTAGGCTATATAGGAATGGGGGAAAAGAGAGACAAACTTTAAAATAATAGAGGATTTTTCTTGAAAATGTATTATTAAAAGTCTATAAATCTTTTAATGGTAGCGTACTAATTGTTCGTAATAATTGTTCAATAATCCACACGTTACTCACTGCTGGTGGTACATAGTTTCTTTTATCCACATTAAATTACGGTTATAAATTTAAAATTAAACATTTTTTGTCGCCTGAATTTCAGTAAAATGAAAAAAGTCACGTCCTAATGTGTATTATAAATATAAATAAAATTTAATCGCAAAATTGTAAAAGCTCTAAACAAAATTAATTTCCGTAACATTTTTCGAAACCTACCCGAGGTAGATCCACAAACGCTCATGAGCATCGCTTTATATCATCCTCCGAATAAAGACTAACCGAACGGCAGATAAATCTCCCTCGTCCCAAAGGAGCCTACACCGGCAACAAAAAGCGTGACATCATCGAATTTCAAAACAACCTCGACTTTACACCGGCTACTCCGACTGATGGAGCGAGCGGCTCGGAAAAGTTTACGCTGTATAAGAGCGCGCGCGTTATAGAGCGCTTAAAATTTATTTATTTAATAAGTAATTAAATAATTATTTATTTACGTATTACATTATTTACGTAATAAATGTAAATAAATAATTAATTTTCTACCAGGAAAGGAATATAAAGTAATTAATGTACATCCATGATAAAAACCATGCGACAAATGCCTCATTCAATAAAGCAGCGGCTGCATTATTATTAAAAAATCTTTCCATCCTTATGGCACAAAAAATTATTTAAATCATATATTATAACTGTTTGCGCTGTTGATATGATACGCCGAGCGCGCGATCACGAGAAGTTATATACGCGCTACTCCATTTGAAAGGGCAGCTGCTATACTCACTAGGTCGCGCGCTTGATGCTCTGACTTGGTGCTTGGGATTCTCCGATTGGGGTAGCTGCTACTCCGATCACCAGAGTACTGCACGCTGACCCTATTCGGAGCGTCCCCTGTACCGCCGGAGTAGCACACGCACCAAATTTTTTTCAGTGTACATAAATACGCATACACACACGTATGTAAATACGCAACTACACGTACGTAAGTACGCATATACACATCAATATGAGCAGTAAAGCCAGCAGCGCGAACGAAACAAAGCAACCTGACGCAAACCCGTTGCGGCTCACTCTCCTCCGCGTTTTTGTTTTTCGGTCAAGGGGAGGTGGCTTATACGTACGCAAAATTTGAAGTTTTTAACACTTTAACTTGCAGTCTTGATCCTGTAAATGTATGACTGTTTGAAAACAAGAATAAACAACATGTAAAGACCGTCTTTGATACTTATAAGGTACCGACGTGTCACAACTAGCGCTTTACATTTAATCGGTTGTGACGTGTATTTTCGCGACGACGAGGTTCACCCCAGGCAATGAGGACGCCATGCAATCGCGCCGTTAATTTATGTTATTTTATGATTAACGCGACGAACGTTTCCCGGAGGTTTCGCGGCTGCCTCGTCGGGATGAGATTGCAACAGACCGCCCCAGAGCTACGACGAGAGGAGGAGAGACGGCGCGACGATCAGCTGATGCACCGGTTGCCATAGGCCGTCAGCGGGAGGCGACTCCCCGGTGCCGTCGCCGCCCGGTGTCCGACGGGCCGCACGAGGACGACGTCCGACCGATGCTACGAGTCAGCTGACAGCCCAGCGTCTTAACCTCAACCGACACACGAGGCCACAAAGACTCGGAGCACCGGTGAGCAGCTTCGCTCACTCGCGCACTACAGCAGCGGACGAACCGACTACCAGAGGGCGCGGCGGCCTAGACAACGGCCATGGGAGCATCAGACCGGCGACCAGCAAAGATGCGTCGAGCACGTGTCGCCCGCCGAGCGCAGCACGTCTTAGAGTGGGACAGCGCGAGAGGCGCGCGTACGCCACGAGAGAAGGCGCCGCTCGAGCATGCCGAGCTCTACTGTAGGTAGGGCCGTACGGAGGGCCCGCGCCTCAACCCGCGCGATAAAAAGCGATCGGCGCACGTTACGTACGTTGTCATCTTCAATATATATTACTATTTTAATTTATTGTAAAACATTTTTCTCCGTTCTAAGTTTGCGCTCTTCACTGTGATAATAGGATAGGATAGTTTTTACACTTGATCGTATTAAAATTATTTTTTGAAATCTTGATCACTTTGATCGGCGTTTGGGTAAGGTTTAATTTCTTAGATTAGTCAAAATGAATCGACTTACTGAAAGAGAACGAATATCACTTCTTATGATGAGAGGTTGGGGCGAAATGGTACGCTCTGTTAGGGGAGTAATAAATCTTTTCAATGCAACTTTTAGATTTGCTAGAACTCCAGTATCATTTTCAGCGGTGTCAAGAACCATTACAATGTTTAATGATCACGGTACTATCAATTATCTACGTAGACCAGACAGACTAAATTCAGCATCAAATGAAGAGACTTCATTAAACGTTATGCTATTAATCATTGAGGATCTACATAATTCTATTCGTAGGGTTAGTGAAGAATATGACGGTAGCAAATCGGCAGCAAATAACATATTAAAAAGAGCCAATTCTATCCATTTAAAGTTAGTCTGGTTCATAAGTTGAATGAAGATAATTTCGATCGTCGTGTTGAATTTTGCGAAGACATAATGGAACGCATAATTGAAAATCCTGAATTTTCATACAATATAGCATTATCAGATGAGGCGACTTTTTAACTTGATGGAACCTTAAATAGGCATAACTGCAGATATTGGTCAGATAATAACCCTCATTGGACTAGAGAAGACAAACCACAATATCCAGAAAAATTAAATGTTTGGGCTGGAAATCTCAACAACAAAATCATAGGACCTTTTTTTATTGATGGTAACTTAAATGCACAAAACGATGAAGATACGCTACAAAATCAAATAGTTACTGTAATTAGAGAAAAAACTGGGCCAACTTTGAGAATATATCGACGCCTCCTACGAAGAAAATCTCTTTTCAGTTTTGCGGCGAAAAAAATCCCTTCCAAAATTTGCGCCGAATATAATCCCCTCGCTGATTTTTCCGATGAAAAAGATCTCCTACAATCTTATAAAACAATTTTCTACCAATACTATCCCATACTTTTTAATCAAGGGTGCATTTACTTAAACAAATTATTTTATTTTACGTTTTGTGTTTTGTGTTTTTTTTTATACAATTTAATGTTAAACGTAATTCTTAAAATATCTAAAATGCAATTACAGTAAAACGTATTCTAGTTTTCTACAACCGTTGGTTTATTCATGGCTTATTTTTGGCTTATTCGTTAACTAAAACCATTAGCCAATTATTAGTATACCAGCGATTTTACTTCGTTTATTTTATTTCAATAAAGCGCAAAAACGTCAGAGACGACATTACTTACTGTAAAATCGTTCAAAAAAATTTTTTTCGCCGCAAAAGTACAAGGCAGGCTAGTTTTTGCCGCAAAAGTACTAGAAAAGATAGTTTTTGCCGCGAAAGTTCTAAAAAGGATAGTTTTCGTCGGAAAATCAGCTAAGGAGATTGTCTTCGTCGTAAAAATGCTAGAGGGGATAGTCTTCGCCACAAAATCGTTCAAGAAGATGTTCTTCGCCGCAAAAATGCAAGAAAGGATATTTTTCGCCGCAAAAGTTCTAAAAAGGATAGTTTTCGTCGGGAAATCAGCTGAGGAGATTTTCTTCGTCGCCAAAATGCAGACAGGGAATTTTCTTCGTACGGAGCGTCGATATGGTTTCAACAGGATGGTGCGGGACCCCACTATGTACGACACGTTAGTAATTTCCTAGATGAAGTTTTTTTCAATCGATGAATAGGACAGAGAGGTGCTATAGAATGGCCAGCTAGATCACCAGACTTATTATCAGACTTATTAACACGCCTTGATTATTTTTTTGGGGTTACTTAAAAGATAGGGTATACAAAACAAAACCTCAAAATTTGGAAGAAATATGGCAAAGAATTATTGATGAATCAGCGCTTATTCCTACGGAAATGAGCCAAAACGCAGTTGATACTTTTTATCACCGGTTAGCTTACTGTCAATAAATAAATGGTGGACAATTTGCGCAGTTAAAGTAAAAAAATGCAGTCCATAAAGATTATGATCAAAAGGCAAGGGGACTCACGCTAATCAAGCACGCCATCGTGAGAGGTAAGGGGACTCACATTAATCAGTCACCCCAATTATGAAAGGCAAAGAGACTCATGCTAATCAACCACCCCAAAGGGAACAGATTTTATAACGTCCATGTCATTGTTCCTGGGTAATGCTAAAAGTAGATAAGAAAATTCAAAGTAAAATGTTCTTGAAGGGCATCGTCAAGGCCGTGCACAGCGGCATCGTTGCATGCACCTTGATAAAGGTAATAGCTTCTGTGGTACAAAAATTGAGAATTTCCTATGCCAAGAGGTTTCCAGACCTTATTTGAGGTTAAATGACCTTGTGTGACCATCAAGGTCATCCTTGACCCTTGACTTGAGCACATAATTGGACGTAACTATTTCTGCTCTTTCGATTTTCGTTGTCAAAAATAGGGATTTCCATTTGAACAAGTAAAGTTGACCTTAAAATAACCTTGAAAGTCAAACCCAAGGTTAAATCCAAGGTCACTATTAAATTTCTTGACAAAAGTTACCTCTAGATTGACCTTGGCCAACTTTAACTGTACTTGCGTTATGAAAAAATAATTCAAGAATAACTGTCATTTATTAATTTCTAGTTGTGTAATCAAGTGTTTTACCTGAGAAAAATCCACTTATAATTTCATAGCTAAGGCCGTTTTCGCGTTTGCTCCAACCTTTTTTATGCCATATGTCACAATAGTATTTATCACTTTGCTTACTAGTTTATCAAATTCACTATCATTAGAGTTAACAGTCATTTTTGCAGAAAGAACAAAGAGGAAGCTTGTCGCATTCCGAATTTTTCGTGACTTAATTTCGCCTTAATCTCGAGAGAAAACATTTTAACTATGTAATTGTTACCAATAGAGTATCTACCGCGAGATGGTACGAGCCGTGTCCGCAATTTACACGGCACTAACTGTTCTTCTCCCTCAGCGGCGACCGACGTGCGAGGACCGGGAGGTAGCCGGCTTATGCGAGGTCGATGCGAAGAGACTGCTAGCGAGCGCGTATGCGTTATCAATTGTATTTTTGTGCGAAGGGGGTAATATAAATAAATCTAATCATTAAGGAATCGTGTTGTTTATCGAATGCTCTCCCAATGGGACTGCACACGCGAGCCACCGTTTCTTCCTATAACATAATGTTTTATTTTTCTCGCGAGTAGGTTAATTATTTTCTAATCAGCTTAGCGCGCAGAGGCTCCGCGCTAACTATCCATTGTTAAAGTACACGTAGGGCGCTGACACTGTATAAATTTACCGCGCAATTAACTGAATCCAATAAAACAAAGAAATTATTTTGTGCATTATGCATTTTTTGCATTAGGTCGCTTTCCGGGATTTAAATTTTCTCGTGCTTTCTAATTGATTTTTCGTACATCATAGGGAACGAGTGCGCTGAGATTAGATATGGCCAGACGACGGCCAAAGATCTAAAATAGGCGGTCGTCCCTGATCTGTATCCCAGCATGCGCCTGACGGAGGAGCAGAGGATCTTGGTTGTTGGGATGCTGGAGAAAGAACCATGGATTATCGCGAGCGCCAGAGTAGCAGGATAGGGGGTATTGATCGGCGGGGAAAAGGCAGGTTCGTACCTGCATTCTCTTAGAAGGCGTTCAAAGGGAGATCTGGTGCCTACACTAACACAAGGATCTTACTACGGTGATAGTATGGAGAAGGCCTGAGGGAGGAGCCATGGAGAAGTTTATTCTCGCCTCGGCGTACTTTCCCAATGACCCTCAGGAATTACCACCTTCAAAGGAGATGAGATTTCTAATTGATAACTGTCGCACTAGCGGCAGGCAGATTATTATAGGGTACGATGCAAATGCACATCACCTCGTCTGGGGCAAGTCGGACTGCAACGATCGAATGGACAAACTGCTGGAGTACCTTATTACGACGTACCTTGACATCCTCAATAGAGGCAAACTTCCGAAGTTTAGAAACGCCAGGAGAAAAGAGGTTATCAAAACTACTCTAGACTTAAGAGGTATTTTCCCAAGGGTTCAGAGGTGGAGGATCTGGGAAGAGGTCTCCACGTCTGACCAAGAGCAGAACCGCTTTAAGGAGATGCCTGTCGTAATTTCCGTGCTCTACTATACCGACAATTCTCTATATTCTCTGCTAGCATCTAAGGCAAATTTGATTTTTTTTAATATTTTTGAAACGACTTTCTTAATAGCATTTCTGATTGCATCAAAATACTATTTATAATGTGTAGAATGTGCATAGATTTCTTTTTTGGTTAATTTCAGTTCCTATTGAAAAATAAGTCGGTATTTTCAGCAATAGGAATTGAAATCAGCCAAAAACGATATCTACGCATATTCTACTATTCAAAAATATTTGAAAAATCAAATTTGCCTTAAATGCTAGCAGAGAATATAGAGAATTTTTGGTATAGTAGAGCACAGAAATTAACTTAGTGCCGACGCGGTCATTTTTGAACACTCGAAATTTCCGGGCTGATCTAAAAAAACGAGATCAAAACATGTTTCTGTAGGTAATTTTGGCTGCTCTATCGGTTTCTGAGGTCAGTTTGACCCTACGCCTAAATAAACCTATGCAAATATGTTTTTATCTCGTTTTTTTTTTAAATCCGCCCGGAAATATCGAGTGTACAAACTATCCGCGACGGCTCTAATGGGTTAAGATAAACAAGGAGGATCACTCAACGAGAAATCCTAGAAAGACAAGCTGGGATTTTTACTGTAGAAAGGCTGAAATTAAAAGAGGATATAGAAGTATACTGCGGCAGGGTCCAAACTGCCAGTGTTGTAGCCTTTGTGGGTAGCTGCAAACGTAGGAGGTACTTGAATGTCTCTTGTCGGTCCATTTTACTGGTTTGGACTCGCAGGATTCGTTATACTTTTTCCTTTCGCATCCACACAGTCCATAGAATCTCTTAACAAAATATAAATTGTTCAAACTGGTCAATTCGATGAGAAACGAACTAGAGCTCCTGAAAGACCGTATGTCTTTGCCTGTAAAATTGAGGCTCTAAAAGCAACCGTTGTATGCCCAACAAAGTACTTGGTCGACAAGGATGCTTCGCGACTTTGCCATTGACGATGTCGTACTCACAATCAGACGGTAAGCAGCATAGCTTTCCTCTAGACTTTCTCATCAAGTCTCTCTTGCCTTAAAAAAAGGTCGCATGGAGAATCATGTGCATCACGAGTAACGGTTCGCGTTAACCAAGCCATTTTCTACCATATACACTTAATTGACCCAACATAACCCTAGATTTTGAAATCCTTCCATTTCCCTTGATGAGTCAACCCTTGGGACTTCTCCCTCCATAACTTTCATTAGAATTTTTTGTACAAGAAGGTTAATTGAAGAACTTATACAACACGTGGGCGCAGAACCACGAACCGAAAACCGTAAGAAATAACTTTGGCCAACAACCGCTACAATTCAAAGAACAATAACTAATCGCCACAAAACGCCAACTCACGGGTTTGTAAATGGTGTACAATCCTCTTTATATCTATAATCTAAAAGCCTATTTTCAGAATCGGAAAACCACTCCTAACCAGATGCGGACCAATATGGGCACTGCCAACACGGGATTTCCCAAATCCGATTGGCTCCGAATTATTCATTTGATCTACCGTTACATATTAAGTGCACTTACTTTATACAGGGTGTCCAAAAAATAACGAAACACTTAAAAATTCCACCTAATAAAGATGTTTTTGGAAAAAACGAAGATCATCCTAGTAGTAACTTTCAACGAGGAATCCAATGGTGATCTTGGAGTTAACCTTGAACTTGACCTTGAAAGTTATTTCAAGGTCAACTTTTTTTCCTTAAATGGAAACCCCTATTTTTGACAATGGCAATCGATAGAGCGGGAAATTTTACGTCCAAATATGTACGGAGGTCATAGGTAAAGTACGACCTTGAGCTCATCTGAAGGTCATTGAGGTTGAGCCAGGTAAGAAGCGGCTCTTTCTTGCACTTCTTTGGGGCAGCTGTTTACGAATGAAGTCAACTAATTCTTGGAGTAACGGTTTCACGACCTTGGATTTGACCTTCAAGGTCATTTTTAGGTCAACTTTTTTTACATTTAGCATTACCCAGGAATCACGACGCCCCCTTGCCCCTTGCGATCGGGGTGTTTGATTTACGCGAGTCCCCTCCGTAATTTTTGAATATTATCATCGATTATTTTAATATCCTTATTTGACCTTTTTCACGAATAACAATCGAATAAATCTTTATCTTTTGACTTGTATCTTACTAATATTAAATTTCTGTTAAATATCTGATAAAAAAATTCATTTTGTAAGTTAATTTTTATAAAAGCCGTCCATGGTATAAAATAAATTTTGGTATTAAATATTACTGTGCTATCATCCAACTCACAAATAATAAAATAATCGTACATAATTTATTTTTTATTTTCTTCTCAAAAAAATGATATCATTAAAATTAAAATTGAGAAAGATATAATTTTTTGTTTAACAACTAATATCTCTTATTCAGTAATGAGTGCAATAGTTAGATTGTGATAGAGCTTTATTGTTAAACAACTACTCTAC
The DNA here is from genome assembly GCA_018906775.1 of Sycophila sp. Sp_5. Taxonomy (NCBI): domain Eukaryota; kingdom Metazoa; phylum Arthropoda; class Insecta; order Hymenoptera; family Eurytomidae; genus Sycophila; species Sycophila sp. Sp_5. The sequence continues at coordinate 31,523 of JACCID010000460.1, forward strand.
AATTTCTTTTTTTTACGTTTATCTGTGTTACAAGTTTTTGTTTTTTCATCTCAACTAGTTTTTTAGTAAGGTTTGATCTACAAACTCAAAATGGAACGCCTGATTGAACGAGAGAGAATTACGATTCTCATGGTGAGAGGTTGGGGTCAGGTGAAAAGAACTTTAAGGACAGTAAAGGATGCATTCAATGAAACGTTTAGAATTAATAGAACTCCAATCGCTCTTTCGACCGTTCGGAATACAGTTACAATGTTCAATAATTTTGGCACTGTGAGAAATCTACCTAAGTCAGGAAGACTAAGAAATGGAAGAAAAAAGGAAGACTAAGATCAGCAAGAAATGAAGAGAACTCGCAAAATGTTGTTATCGTTTATTGAAAATCCTCATAATTCCATACGCAGAGTTTCTCAGGAGCATAACATAAGTAAGTCGTCTGTACATAATATTCTAAAAACAGCCAAATTCCATCCATTCAAAGTACATCTGGTTCACTAGTTGAATGAAGATGATTTCCATCAAACATAGCTTTCTCGGATGAAGCAACTTTTCAACTTGATGGATCTTTAAATAGATATAATTGTAGATATTGGACACAGGAAAATCCTCACTGGATGCGAGAAGATAAATCGCAGTATCCACAAAAATTAAATGTCTGGGTTGGAATACTAAATAATAAAATTATAGGACCATTTTTTATTGATGGTAACTTAAATGCTCAAAAGTACGAAGTTATGCTTCGAGATCAAATAGTTTCTGTAATCAGAGAGATAGTCGGCGTAAATTTTGAAGACACATGGTTTCAGCAAGATGGTGCAGCGTCTCATTATGGACGAAACGTTCGCATTTATTTAGACGAAGTATTTGATAATTGGTGGATAGGAGGGTTACGATTGAATGGCCAGCCAGATCTCCAGATTTGACGCCTTTAGATTATTTTTATTGGGGTTATCTGATGGATCGGGTATACAAAAGCAAACCGCAAAATCTAGATGAATTACGGCAAAGAATCATCGATGAATCCGCACTCATTCCCACTGCAGTGATCAAAAATGCTGTTAATGCTTTCTACCATCAATTGGCCTACTGTCAAGAAGTAAATGGCGAACAATTCAAGCACTTGAAGTGAGATGTGCTAATTAATGTAAGAGGCAAGGGGATTCACGTAAATCAAGCACCCCGATCGCGAGTGGCAAGGGGACTCGCGTAAATCAAGCACCCCGATCGCGAGAGGCAAGAGGACTCGCGTAAATCAAGCACCCCAAAGGGAACAGATTTTACTACGTCCACGTCGTTGTTCCTGGGTTACGCTAAATATAAAAAATGTTTCCCTTAAAATGACCTTGAAGGTCAAATCCAAGGTCACCACTGGACTCCTCGTGAAACAGTTACTCCAAGAATTAGTTGACTTCGTTTGTAAACAGCTGCCCCAAAGAAGTGCAGGAAAGAGCCGCTTCTTACCTGGCTCAACCTTAATGACCTTCAGATGAGCTCAAGCTCGTAATATACCTATGACCTCGGTACATATTTGCACGAAAAAAATCCCGCTCTATCGATTGCTGTTGTCAAAAATAGGGGTTTCCATCTAAGGAAAAAAAGTTAACCTTAAAATAACCTTCAAGGTCAAGTTCAAGGTTAACTCCAAGGTCACCATTGGATTCCTCGTTAAAAGTTACTACTAGGATGATCTTCGTTTTTTTCAAAAACATCTTTATTATGTGGAATTTTTAAGTGTTTCGTTACTTTTTGGACACCCTGTATATTATCATATAAAGTTCCAAGCTTATGCATGTAATAAATCTAATCGCGGTGTTTTTACAAGTCTTTGTAAATAACATCTTACCCACTTCCCTTCCCTATAAAAAAACTGTTACAAGTCCAGAATTTAATTTCACGATAATATGATTTTCTGAACCACTTGTTCACTTAGTCGATGACATCACTTTCGAGCTCTGGTTTACCAATTACCAAGATTTCGTCTTCGACAGAACTGCGTGTTGAAATGGTCACATGAGACTGAAATAACTTTCTCGTTCAAGTATCAAAACATTATTTTTGGACGGAACAGGTAACAGATATGTTTTTGTGTATCTTCAACAAGCGTGTATAAAAATATCCATTTGCTCAGGTAGTGGCGAAAAGCACGGTGCGTTACACGATCGAGAAAATTGTTTTATCCTCATGTGACTGTTTATGTCACTAAATTCGTATACTATACATAATTAATATAGGGATAAGCATGCTAATTTATTTACAAAAATAATAAATAATCAGGTAAATAAGAACTAATCGATCAAATAGCAAAACAAACATTGTATTTAATAGAAAATTACAACCTAATAAAATCGCAGTTACTCTATTTTTCTGCTTCTTCAATTTTCATCTATTTTTATTACGATATCGTCTGCATTGATGCCATATTTCATCTCATCATCACTAATTTTACTAGTATTAGCATTCTCCTTAGATTTGCTGTAATTTTCATATTATCCTTTGCAGATTGTAGGTACTACTTTTATCTTTAGATTTGTCTTCTCTTTTACATTATCTTTTGCAAAATCTAGGCAAAAACAAGTTTTATGCAATTTTTTAGTCAGATAATTTGTTAATATTTTAATTTTTGCAATTATTTAAATATATATGCAATACTTTTTTTAAATGTTTTTCCCCTTGAAGAGGGACATGCAGCATCTGTCGAAAGGAGTAGATTACGTAACATGGGTAATAAAAAAGTGTGGCTCCAATCTCACGATGATCACCTAAGACTTAGTACTCTTTAATTTAATATTTTTCTACCTATCGAAGCCAAAATTATAACCTTTTCAATCAGGAACCGGGTGGAAATGTTATGATTCGACCCACACGGAGAGAATTCTAGGCTATCTGCCGAAACAGCGCTAGTATAGCAACTATCCTACCACGGTAGGACGGAAGCTCACCCAATTTCGGGCCATTGCCGTACTAAAGTGTACGAAAATTTACAGAACTGCTACTGAAGTCTGAAGATGGCGCTAGTATCGTACCACGCGTACCCGAATTTAGTACCGCAGAGCTCCTAAACCCTACTGTGGTTGCCGTAGCCAATTTCGCATGGCGGCGGACTTGTTTCAGCAGCAAGCCTAGAATTCTCTCCGTTTACTAAGCTAGAAAAATAACATAGTTTAATACCGATATTCGGCTTTCGTTCTATAAAATATCGTATTAGTCTAGTGTGTAACTGACTTGGCATCCCTTCTTAAATAATCAACCGCACTAGTGACATAATGTACTATTATGTCTCTAGTGGTATAAAATGAGGTCAGAATTTACGGAACCTCAAAGCGCCAAATGCATAACATTGGGAGATAGTATGCTACGGACTGATAATTTTTTATACCAATGTGTTAGAAGAAATTCTGAGGTCAAATTCTGACGAGTCCAGAAATCAATTCTTGATACTTGATGAACATACTTGATACACGAGTCTCAAGTATGTTCAAGCATACGTGAATTAGATACCATTCTTTCTATCAGCGTGTGTAAAATTTGATTCTATACGCGCTGTTAGAAAAAAAAAGAAAGAAATACCAGTACAAGTTGTTTACTTAAAATATTTACGTAAAACAACAAATTGTTTACTATGAACAAAATATTTACTTAAAGCAACAAAATGTTTAATTGAGCAATTTATTTTAATTATAATTAAATAATTTAGTTAAATTTTGATATAACTAACAAATTTTGTTAAGCTCTTCCAACAAAATTGTTTAGTTAGATCCTCCCTGCTAAACATGCACCCCCTCCGCAGAACCTGGCGAGCGCTCGGGACTTTTCACCGCAGCTCGTGCATCTCAGCTAAGAGAGCGGCTAGCAACACGTGCGTTGTTTTTTCTCACTACAGTACGCACCAGCTTCTGGATATATATAAAATGGATTTTTTTAGGATAAAAGAATGGATAACTTATTAAACATCTGACAGGATTTTCGAATCGTCCCCTCTACACTTGCTTGCTTGTATACATTATGAAAATAGAAACCCTTTTCTATTCTATTTATTTTTCCGAGAAAATAATTATTATTTAAGAACATTGCTCGTTTCCTGCGTTAGTTTATGTTAATTTTCAGACTCTTGAAGTAAGCGCCGGCGACTAGATGGATAAATTCGTATAATCTAGAAACAACAAATTAACTGTTTGTAGAAATAGGACTTCGAAAATTGCGGGGGTCTTCCGAGGGAAGCAGAATAATGATGCTTAGGAAATGAGTAGAGTAAATAATTTCGACTATTCGAATTTTTTTATTTTTTTTATTTTTAAAGAACTTAGCGGTTGAAAGTACTAGTTCTTATTTCGTTTACAAATATTTCAGAGTTAGGGGGGAGCATGCTTTAGAAGCTTCAAAAAATCGAATTATTTTTTTTTTACATAAATATCTACCTTAACTATCCAAGAATGTGTCCCTAAAATTTCAGAAGCAAATTTGAAATATTTTCGGAGTTATAGAAGAAATAGTAAGCAAGCGTCGAGTAGGTATACGAGCGGCCGGATCGCTCGGAGCGCGTGCGTTCCGCCCCTCGATCTATTGTACGTATTATAATCCAAAGGGATTAACGGTCCTTTGAGACACTACTAACAGTTCGTAGAAGGTCTTTATGAAGCTATAATAGGGCCCTATTGAAAAATCTTACGTAAGAACTTACGTAAGTTCTTACGTATGATTTTTCAATAGGGGGATAAAAGTATGTATTATAACAGTATATATGCGCTAACTCCGTCGGCTTCAGCGAAGCTACATTTAGCATTTAAGTTCAATTTTGATTTGTCTTTCGGCACGTGAACGTCTTGATATTATGCAGAGCTATCTATAAGTGAACAAATCATCAAGTGAATTTACTGGAAAGCCACGGAAGCGCAGATTCTGCGGCAATCAATTCATAATGTTTTGTCATGGGACGATGAAAAAGTTAATAATAACCGCAATGAAAAGAAGATGTGCAGAACCATATTCGACCTGTGTACGAGGAATTATCTAAGGTCGAAATGCTAACGAGGAGTTTGAGCGGACACACACAAAATGCGGACAAGTCGTTTAATTCCCCTGTGTGGCGGATGACAAACATTTTACTCAGGCATTAATATCGTCGAGATTATTGCTTACATAGCTTTAGGAAAGTTCAATGAAGCCTACAATGTAGCATTGAAAACCATGCAATTACAGGATTTGAAAATTCGACAGCAATGCAACAATTTCGGCGAGAGAGCCAACAAGGAGCGAGTCACCCGAGAAAGCAGATGCGCTTCATTTTCAAGTAGAGGCCAGAACAGCCCGCAGACTCGGCTGGCGGGCTGTTCTGGCAACATCTTGGCGGAAACCAGTTTTTTGAAGAGTCTGAAGAGCAACTCTATGAACCAGGATTTTTTTATACGAAAGCTTGCTGCGCGATTTCTCGATTTTCCTTTTTTACAATGTTTCCTAATTGGCGGGAAAGATAGGGAAAAAAAACTAAACCTCCTATCGAAATGAGACAAAATGGATTGTATTTGGGATTAACTTGTCTTATAGTTGAATCTAAAAAACCCTGATAAAGTTAAGATTAACCCACTTCTTGAATAATCTGAAGTGAATTTTTTTTCCAAAAAGTGAATCTTTTCAATTTGCGAAAAATTGTAGTATTTTTCACTTTTTGTTGAATTTTGCTGGATTAGAAGATTTACTATTGAAAAATAATTTTTTTTTTGGTTCTTTGTTTCAGTTGGAAATTGCGACCTGCATATTTTCCGCCGCATATCTTAATGAAAAAATTTAAGAAGACTGTTGAAATATATACTGTGACGTTGCATTCCTAAGAATCACCTCTCCAAGTCGCCAGAGTCTCGTCGACAAATGGCCTCGGGCTTCGGCCTATATTTTTAATGGGAGACGTATAATACGTACTCCCGGGCGCCAGGCACTGAAGGTGCCGGCCGGAGTATAGTTCTGATTCACGCTATTAACACCACGCTCGACTAGCCAAGCTTTAATTCGATTACTGAGATAAATGAAAGGCATTTAAGTAAAAAGTGAAAGGTGCAAAAATTGGTTATATAAAAATTTTTGAGGATAATATAATGGAAGTGATTTCCATAGTCAAATACATTAAAAAATTGGCAAAAAAATAATGTTTATTAAAAATTTATAAAATATCATGTTCTATTCAATGAAAAATCGTTCTATTCCAATGAAAAAAATAATTGTTCGAGACTGTAAAGTTTTTCTTTTTAAAAGTACTGGATTTTCCATGAAAAAAAGACTATTATTAGGTGAAAATACGTAACAAAATTCACTACAAACACAAATTTATGAAAATAAAAATAAAAAAAGTAATTTTATAGTTTCAAAGCTAAAATCGTGAATTTTTGAAAAATTACGATTTTCTAGATCGGGTGGAGCCAACGTTAGCTTCTCTACCCCTACCCAGGGAAATTGCTTCTTGAAGGGAACTACTCAAGGAAAGAAAAGCGCCCATGAGAAATTTATTCGAGCCAAAATTCGCTTAAAGCACGACTTTTGAGCATTCCTTGTTCGTTTTGCCCCACCGTGCGCCGGTCCTTCTTCTCCAGGATGATCTCCTGCTCGATCGCGGTCGCCATGTTGTCGCTCCGCGCGCCCTCACGCCGATCGCGCTGTACATGGTAAATGGCGGAGGCCGCTCGCCTCGCCTCCGCCTCCGGTACGCGCGGAGTTTCCAGCCGCGAATTCAGCCTAAAATGCGTGGGCGACCGGCGCAGGCACTACATACGCCCCTGCGGCCGCGTATCTTCACTCCTCGCGACTCGGCTCGGTTCGGCTGCACTCGCATTCTCCGTCTCTCTCACGTGTCGCCTTGCCTTTCTTTCGCGTGCCTGATCTACTTGTGTTCGAGCGCTGCATCGCCTATCTCTTTTTTACGCTCGCCTCCGGCCTCGTGCTCGTCGTCTCGTCGTCGCTGTCCACGTCGCGCCGCTCGCTAGATGCGATCACGGCGCCTCACATTCGTTAAGTTGTGTATGTGTGTGTGTATGTGTTTCGTCTCTTCATCGTGTCGCCACCGGCGCCGGTCAGCAGCTGATCGCGCGTGCTCGCCGTCGCCTGCTCGCTCTCCTACGGAGCCCACCGGGTCGTCCATCGGCGTTTCTCCCTGGGAATACTCCTGGAGGTCGCCGGCATCTCCACCTGTTCAGCCTGTCGTCGCCCTCGTGTAGTCTCAGTAGACAGCTGATTGTGCTTTGGGACGGGTGCATGTGTGTATGAGTGCTTGCGAGTACCGTCGTACCTCGGGGGAAAAATAACGCGTATTAGGATTAAAGAATTTAATATACAGGGTGTTAAAAAATGAACTGGCACGACCAGTATACCCGTGTTCAGAATAAAATTCTAAGCACTTTTTCCCTTTTGGCATTTTTCGTAATTGTGGCTAATTATCGAGTTATGATTAATCAAAAACTTCGATAATTAGCCAATCAGCGTTCTAGCAGACGCTGGTAGGCGGGGTTTACTCGAGCAGCATGGGCCGCGCGGGGAGAATCATGCGGGGATCATCGTCAAATCGAGCGCTGATTGGATAATTATTGTAGATTTTAACTAACAATAACTCCATAATTATCCCAAATTCTGAAAAATGCCAAAGGGAAAAAGTGCTTAGAATGTTATTCTGAACACGGATATACTGGTCGTGCCAGTTCATTTTTGAACACCGTGTATAAATTTGGCGTTGGCGTGGCGTCGCTCGGCGGGGCAGCGTTGTCCGGGTTTTTATTAGGTGAATCGACTTTGCACGTTACCATACAATATATCCTAAAAGTTTCGTTTTAATCGAGTATTTCATTCCTTCCCAAAAAAATCCTTGAAAAAAATTGATATTTTGAAGACTCTAAAACAGGCTCCCGCCTTTGGGCGTTAATGCTAAATATGTCGTATCGAAATAATGATTAAGAAAAATTGAGTCGTGCTTATTGATAAATAATTGTTTTAAACTATTTGCAATACTTTCATACTATTTATGAACTAAAATTTCGTAAGTTATACTGCTGCAATCTTGGTTGTCTATAACGGTGCTGTCGATGTATTGCGGCAGTACTTCTGCCATGTAATTTTTACAGCTGTTCACTTGCGTGCCGACGTTTGAGATCCTTCGAAAGTACTCTTCGATGCACTGTGCTTCTCACTAATCCCTTGAATGTCTTTTGTTGCTTGATTATTTCAATTTTTTTTTATGCAACGGCGCCATACGAGAGTTCCGAAAATATTTCCGATTTGGATGCACAAACGTGATTCAATAAAAACATTGAGAAATGGTGACGAATTGATTTTGTAGCATGCACCATGTAGTCCTGTCGAGGCAAATACTATACGAATTACTACTCTTTGCTAATGCAACCATGGGTAAAAAAGATTCTGCATTAGCATTCTAATAAAGCCTAATTATAAGGGCTTTTGTTTTTGAAATATTGAGTTGGTATATCTTGTTTAAAATACTTATATGTGTCTCTATGTTTGATACGGCAAGTGTAGCGTTTTTATTTTCCATTGATGTCTTGTCAAACCATTTTACTGTTTCTCCTCGGTCTGTTGCTGTTGTCGGTGAAAAATCGGGCGGCTACGTCTGCTGTATACTATTTATTTCATCTTTACGTTCAGATGCGGTACTTTTTTGTTTCAACTGCCAGAACGCCATTATTTTGTCCAATAATCTTTTAAATTTATTTTTTTTATTTATTTATTAAGACCAGAAGAAAAATATACAATAAATTATACAATAAATTGCACATGATATCACATTACAAAAAGTAATCCAGCAGAGGAAAATTATTTCCTGTTCGCTGGTCTGGTTCGATATAAACTAAAAAAACTTACATACTAAGTCTTAAATACTAAAATAACTTATCACTGCTTTTATTTTATGCAAATTGAAATTCACTTCTTAATTCCTATTAACATTGTTACTAGGTTAAGTACCTAATCAACATTGAACTTGCATCAACATTTCCAGTACCTAATCAACATTGAACTTGCTTTTGTGAACGTTTCTGTTGATGTATTCCTGCTCCTCTTGTATATTTCTTTCTCGAAGTTATTTTATCTTGCTGGACATGTTAGACCGACTGCACATGTCACTCGATAGTGTGGAAACATTCTTTATGTTGTAAGGCTGAATCACTTTTACAAGACGAAGTGAAAAACAATACTATTATTATATCATCTACTATTATTATATCGTTGAATTTTGGTTGTCTAGATATTGGTTGCATTGAATTGGTGAAAGTTTGTGTACCTCTAATTCCCCTATAAAAATATAAAAGTGCTTTTCCCAATGTAATTTAGGTCTCCGTATGATATTCTATATTCGTTATTTTGCTTAATTTATTGTCCTGGAGGATTAGGGATTTTATTTGTTAAAATTTTGTTTGTATTTTCTTTTGCTATTTCGTCTATTATTGTAAAGACTTCTTCTATAGGTGAAAAATCAGTTTTAATGTCATCAGTAGTGATAACCTCCTCTTTTTTTTATATAATGTTGATTTTTTATTCCTTTTATTTTAGGGTAGTGGCATAAGTCGCATTTCTCTTTAGTAATTTTATGTGTAGGGTGGACAAGTCTGGTTGCTTTAATGTTTTTGATGGTTTCTTTAGCTATATTTGTTGCTATGTTCATAAATTCAGTGTGGTTTTTTTGCATTTTGTTCCAGTTATAGTTAGATATTCTGCGATGAGATCTATTATAGTGTAATTTGCAGTTTCCGTGTGCGCATATATACGTTCTTACTTCTTGCATTAGTTTAGCTATGTCTATCATATCCCCATGGACTTCCAATGTAGAATTTGATAATGATGTGTTCCATGAATGTATTGTTGTTGAGTGTAGTAAATAGTTTTTTAATGCGTAACATTCTATTTCTTCGTTCATTAATTTACTCTCATCCAATTTTTTATTTTTGTTTTGAGGCTGCCTTTGTTCTTGATGTTCTTTAATTTACTGGGTAGTTTATTGAAGTTTATTAGTGCTCGTATATAACTATTTTTTATACTTATGTTTCTGAGGCGTCTCGGGATTTGTATGCTTTTATTTCTTGTTGGGTTGTTGGATTCTGAGTAGGTCTCTTGTAACATTGTGTAATGGTAAATTAGTGATTCGTAGGTAAATGTTTGTTCAATATTTAGTGGATTTTTGTCAAGGATAAATTTGTTCTTGTTGACTAATTTCAATAATCTATTTTGTAAATTTTGTAAACACCTTATTCTACCTGCATAAGCCCCTCGCCAGGCCAGAATACCATAAGTAGCTTTACTATGAAAAAGAGCATAATAAAGCATTCTCATATCCTCTATGGACATGATTCTAGATAATTTGTAGAAAGTGAAGGTGAGGTATTTATTTTTATCGTAAAATTTATTTATGTGTACGTCCCATCTCAAGTTACTGTCGAAGATAACTCGTAGGTATCTAGTTTCATCAACTCTTTATGTTGTTACCTTGTATATTTATGTTCAAATTTTTCGGTGTGCTGTTGCAATTATTTCCAAGTTCCATGTATACTGTTTTATCTGTGTTTAATGATAATTTATTTAGTGCTAACCAATTTGCCGTTTGTTGTAAATAAATGTTCATCTTATTTTCAACCTCCAGCCAATTGTTTCCAGTTGTTATTATTGCAGTGTCATCCGCGTATGATAGTATAGAGTTTTCGGGCAAAGTATTTAATAAATCGTTGATATAAATGATAAAAAGTAATGGTCCTAGTATAGGATCTTGCGGAACTCTTTTGTTGATATTTTCGAAATTGCTGATGCAATTATTTATTTTTACTCTTTGTTTTCGGTTGTCTAGATAACTTTTTATTAGGTTGTGTGCGTTTCCCCTGATACCGTAATTGTACAATTTATCTAGTAAGATTTGGTAATCTACAGTGTCAAATGCTTTTGCTAAATCCAGAAAAGTTATTGCTATTGTTTTACTTGAGTCTAGTTGATTTGATTTCTTTGAGACGCCTTGTTCTTCACCGTATGCTTGGTTCGCGTTGCACAGTAATTCATACGTTAAAAATCTCGTGAGGCCGCAAAGACAGTTGACTTGTGTGTGCGTGTGTATAAAACAGTGCAGTGACTTAATGATAGCAAAATTTTAACGACATTGTTTTTGAAGAAGAGGAAGAGCATCAGCCAAAGTCGCTTGTTGAACTTTTGCAGGCATATGTAAGCTTTCTCATGAACGAAGTTACATTTTAACGAGAATTGACACCCTGAGGAGGCAGGTATTAATCGCGAACTAACATTGATGCTTGTTCAATGCGGTTGCGAAGAAATCATGGAGCTTAACAAATTAGGACGCTTCTCGCGCTTCTTGTCGACCACTCTAGACCATCGGGAGAACATATTATAACTCCGCTCATACCACATAAGAGAACTCTTGGTGAAAGATTTAAAAATTGTAAAGAAACTTCGTAAATTCCCGTTTTTTCCAAAGAAGGTGTAAGTTTGTAGGTGGCGCCCGAATCGATATCTCTGCACTCTCGTATATTTGTTCCTACAATATAGTGAATCCATTTTTTTAACCTCCATACGGCCGGCAACATGACTATAGTGGTCTTGCCATGATTCGAACATACCCGAGGACCATTGGGAAATAATTATATGAAAGTATCACACCAAAGTAGGCATGTATCAACGAAAAAAAATCACGGCCGCCAGCAGGTTAAATATTTAAACTATTGATTTAGAAAAAAAAATAATAGCTTGCATGCTTACCCGTAATTGTTGAATTTTTAATTTGTTTAAAGCTGGATTAATTGGACTTTTTCCACTTATTTTACAACAAAAAGAGATCACTGTAACTTCATTATAATATTCCAGCATCTCGATTTCTAAATTATTATAAGAGTCATTCTCTTCGACAAGCCGTATGTAAAACGAAGAGGGTGTGTAGAATGCATTATAGCGGTGTTTTATGTCAAACAACGACACAGTCATTTAAAGAAAAAAAAGATCGGCCTCTATGGTAAACAAGTCAGAAACTGACAGTCCTGCAAAGGGCGAGAGGCGCATAGTTTCCGTGTTTTTACACCGAAAGGTTGAAGGGTTACTGGAGACGCAAGAGCTAAATTTGGGAATCGTTTTTTACTCATGTCCCCTTCCTCTGCAATGTTCTAAACGTTTTTTTACGTAAGTACTTTTCCATATATTTTTAGTACTAAACGAGTGGTCGCCATGGACATATCGTAGAAGCACCCGTGGACAAGCATGATTTGCCGACCTACGGGATGTGGAAAGACGGTTTTTGTAAATAGGATGTTAAAAAACATTAAAAAATTATAAAGCTTTTCATTGTAGTCATGTAACAAACAGCGGTTTGGGTGGTATTTTAAGTTTCAATTAACTTACTGTCCTATCTTTTAGTATAAGATTGTATTTCACTTGAACCAGAGTTTCAGCGCCTTCCGCTAACGGATTCTTGTTCAGATTCATGATTATTGCAAAAAAAAAAAATCAGGTTTATTGCTGTTCTTCAGATTTAAACAGCCGTATTTTAAAATGAGAGCAAATATCGTCAATCGGAAAACGGATTCGGAAAGTATAGGAAAACATACAAAAAAAAAACATGTAGTTTCATTATGATTGAATAAATATTACCTAAGGAGTATAGCGATTGAAAAATAACAAAATTTTATGTCAGTTTGGGCGTAAACGGGTTAAGGGGGCGGTAGATGTATCGGATCACTTTTCTAAAAAAAATTACATAAAAAGTTATTGTAGACACTTTTTGTCCAAAATATTAGGCAATTACTAATATTTTGCACGAAAATGACTACAATAACTTTTTATGTAATTTTTTTTTCAAAAAAGTAATCCGATACATGTGAAGTGCAGGTAATGAAGAGTATTTTAAACCTAGTCCGGTGACATATATGTTACTTTATTGAGAAAAAAATTATGGCAAGTGGACAATAAAATAAAAATTTTAAATGTTTTTGATAGAACAATACTAGAGGTAAAGAACACTGTTTGGATCTTAATAATGAATAAATAGCTTAAATTGTGCGAGTAGTTGAAGTGTAAAATGTTCCAGCAATCAAAAGTGATGAATATAATTGTTATACCTATTATACTGGAAAGTGTATTTTTTCAATTTAACCCAGGCTGGCCCCATTAAAGACTTGGATGCGAGCTGAATGTTCCAGTAGGAAAAAAACAGGTCGATTACGGACATTACGAGGTATTCTTAAATGCAAGGACGTTAGAAAGGAGTCAATATTGCAGCTTGTCGAGTAAGTGCCGTTTCCTTCTCTCAATGCGAGGCTCAATCCGTGGGGTTGAGAACATAAGTACATATGTGGTGAGGTGCCGAGTAGAAAGGAAAGGAAAAAATGGTGGATTACAAGGAAGGTGGTGTTTAGCACCGTGTCCTCTCACCAACCTAAGTGAGGGAGTTGAAGTCGTGTCCTCCCGTTACACAGTGGTAGACAAAAATAAAGGTCGGCAGGTAGTGCTATGCCGCATTGGTGGCTTAAGAGGAGATTCTCAACAAAAAGAAAAAAAGAAAAAACATGTCAGGAAGTGCCTTTCCGATAAACGCGATGACGGCTCTTTATTAAACAGAGGATTTTGCTACTAACCCAAGATTTTTTCTTTGATATAAGTGTAAACTAAAGCAAAGAGAAACCATCGCACAATAAGTATCCAGTGTGAAGAATAAAAATTTTCATACTTGAAAATTGGCGAGTAAGATTAACGGTGGTCATAGAAGAAATTTAAGGTGGAGACTATAAATTCAGTGACAACTAATAAATTTGCTTCAATCGAGAGATCTGTATATTAGATAATATCCATTGATAGAGAGGGACAGAGAGGGGGAGGGAGGGAGAAAATGGGAGGCGGGAGAAGACAAATACTATTTTATTTGTATTTATTAACACGTCTACTTAAAACATTTAAAAACTTAATTATTTGTAGTAGATTACACAGCCCTACGGGAGAAAAAAAGTGGACTGTGCGAAAGACAAGACCATGATACCTTTACGTTTTCGAGGTCGCTGAATCTGATTCCGGGGTCCGTTTGACCCGGTTGGCTCTCGTTCAAGGTCAAACGAAGGTCAAATTCAGAGAATGCATTTTAAATAAAATGTACCAGTATATTCACATGTTTTCGAGGTCGCTGAATTCGAATCCAAGGTGCGTTTGACCCGGTCAGGTCAGGGTCAAGGTCAGGTCAAGGTTAAAATGATAAAATGCATTACAGTCAAAGTGAAAAACGTATCTTTACATATTTTCGAGGTCCCTGAATCTGATTCCGGGGTCCGTTTGATCCCATTGGCCCTCCTTTCAACGAGGGCCAATGGGATCAAACGGACATTGGCCCAAATTCAAAGAAAAAGCTGCATGGAACAGTTTCAAAGAAACTGTAACAAATTTACTGGGTAATAAAAAAAGTGAAAACTATAAAGAAATAGTAGCCAAAATGGTTACAAATTTTGGGGCATTAGGTTGCAATATGAATTTGAAATTACATTTTCTTGACTCTCACATTGACTACTTCCCGATCAACTTAGGTGCTTACAGTAAAGAACAAGGAGAGAGATTCCATCAAGACATCAAAGAGATGAAAAGACGGTATCAAGGACGATGAAATGTCAATATGATGGCAGATTTCTGTTGGAACTTAAAAAGAGTAACAGAGAAAAGAATTCTTGATAAACGAGTGCGGTATAGCAAAGGAAAATAAATTAGAAAGATGTTTTATGAGAATATGGATCGAGAAACATGTAAATATATCTTTTACTTTGTTTGCAATGCATGCTCTGACTTTCACAATGATTCGACTTTCAACGAGGGCCAATGGGATCAAACGGACCCCGGAATCAGATTCAGGAACCTCGAAAACATGTAAAGATACCTTTTTCACTTTGACTGTAATGCATTTTATCATTTTGACCTTGACCTGACCTTGACCCTGACCTGACCGGGTCAAACGCACCTCGGATTCGAATTCAGCGACCTCGAAAACATGTGAATATACTGGTACATTTTATTTAAAATGTATTCTCTGAATTTGACCTTCGTTTGACCTTGAACGAGAGCCAACCGGGTCAAACGGACCCCGGAATCAGATGCAGCGACCTCGAAAACGTAAAGGTATCATGATCTTGTCTTTTGCACAGGCCACTTTTTTTCTCTCGTGGGCTGTGTTATTGTTAGTTACGATAAATTCTGAAGTAGTAAAATGACTTCAAATTTGACTATCATTATTAATTTGATAATCTAAAAAAAACTTAGAGTTTTAAAGTTAATCTTTTCTTAAAAAAGTGATGACCGGATGTTGTGAAGCCTCGAAAACGTGAACTTGATTGGTTCGTAAATATATGGCTGAATGGCGCTGAAATTCAAAATTTTTATCTTCAATAAATGAGCCCGGAATAAACAGTAAAGAAAGGAAGTTGAGCACACTTAATTTTGTACCTTAAAAAAGTAATACCTTTTGTTTTGGAGCATTTAAGTAATTCATAAATGAAATTGGTTAAAAAATTTAGGAACGCATTTTCTTTTGACGCCAAAATTCAATTATTGAGGATTTGAGTTTTCCATTAAACAATTTAATGAAATAAGTATTGTATTAAACCTTTTTAACTGTAGTTTTTATTAACAAAATTTGTTGAAAAATTAAATAGCGCTATGATAGTATTTTAACTAAAAAATCAGAATGTATTATTTAGAAGAACTGGTTAGAAAAAAAAACAGCCTAAAGAAAACATTGAGCGCTCGAAGCGCACAGGATTTTACTAGTAATCTATAATATTACCTTTTTGAATTAGATGTAGATCTAAACATCTTTTCACGTATTGCGCATCTTAACTTAGAATGGGCTTCTTCTCCAGGAATTAAATGCTTCTTCCATATACTCCTATATTTATTATATAAATTAACTGGATCTGCATCACGCTGTAAACTCGATGAAGATCTAGATTTTGAATTGACTTTTTGATGAGTGGTATCTAAAATAAATATATAAATTCAAAGAATTGAAAGAAAACATTCAATTATGGTAGTCTTACACAAACAAAATGTAGGAAATAGTATAATTTAAAACTGTGTAAAAATTCTGTAGGATATTGTAATGGTTTATTTTCTTTTAGTCAATACTTTATTTCAAATTGTACACTTGTCATTCTATTACTATAAATTCAAAGACGCGTCTTACGATGCCGCCATAAGTATTCCTTAGCTGCCACACTTCTGCCAAATAACACAGCTGCCACACTGGGGTCGCTCCGTACCCCAGCGTTAAAAAAAATTGATCGCAAAACGAATATTGAATTTTTATCATAAAAAAAAATATTCTGATTTTCGTTAATACTTATGTTAAATGATAGAATGGTTATTTTTATGAAAAATATTTTTTAGCATTAATAAAAATTGTTTAGTGCAAAAATTGTTTAAAAATGCCTATTTTAACAACAAATTTTTTTTTTTTTCATTTTTTTTATATTAAGAGCTGAAAATTAAGCTGAATACTTTTGAAGCATGTATCTTGAAGGAAAAAATTAGTTTAATAGTCGGTAGTAAAGAAAAGGTATTTATTTAAAAGATTGAAGTTGGTTATTTTGACAAAATTGAGATTTTATTCGAATTTATAATTAAATTCTAGTACCAATAATAATACCATATATAATCATAGTATAATAATATAAAATCTTGGAAATATAAAAATGGTGAAAGAAAAAAATTGTAATACGAGTCCAAATTCAATTTCCAACGCAAGAGTGACAAAAATTAAGACGATGCTTTTCGCAAATTGGTACTTCACAGCTACTGCATGCGACGTTTGTTTTCTTATCTTCTTTTCGAGGGCATACACTACATCTTTGTCTTGTTGGCAGTTGAATTCTCTGATAAGTTGTTTTTTGAGGATCGACATTTAATATTGCAGCGATGCCGGTCTTGATATCTCTGCGCAATGTTGGTATTTTGAATCTTTCGGTAATGTAAGGCATAATCAGGTACATGCACAGATTTTCAAGACACATGATTGCCGTACATTTTTCTGTACTTTTATCGGCTGTCAGCTTACATTTGAGAAGAATTCTTGCGTTGACTGCAGCCTGATCAAGCATACCGTAAAAAATACGCACTGGCCATCTGCTTGTCCTGCGTGTGACTGTATATGAATGACACAGTTGGTCAAATGCGTCCGTTCCTCCTTTCGTTTCATTATAATGCAGAATGATGTTTGATTTACCATTAGTAATTTCTGCAGTATGTAAGTACGATGAAAGTACGGGTACTATTTTATGTTTCTTAGATGTAAAAGAAAGCAGCGTCAAATCTTTAGCGTAGCAAAACTTAGTACTTGGAACTTCTTTTGACGCGACTTTAAAGTCTTCTGGGATTTCACGCTTATTTTTCCTAATAGTACCAGTGATAGTCATATTGTACGGGTCCTTTAACATGTTTTGTAGTAGTGGTATTGAGGTAAACCAATTGTCGCAGGTGACAGTGCGATTTGTACGGTGGTTTGGGGTAGTAACTTGACGAAAGAAATGTTCCGGGATTGATTCGCCTCTTACTTGGATCGATGTTTTTCCCAGATAAGGTATAGCGTGTATCTATTTAAAGAATTTGTAAAATAAATATTATTATGTGCAAAATAAATAATTTAAAGTAAGCAAAGTATTTACCAGATATGCAGTTTCTGCATCGTTTAGTGTGACTAATTTCAAGCCGTATTTGTCGGGCTTGGCTTTCATGTACATTCTAAAACCGCATCGTCCTCGAAAACTCAATAATTGCTCGTCGACGGTACATGTTCTACTCGGCGTGTAGACGCGTTTACAATTTTCGATAAAAATATCCCAAAGTTGACGAATGTGCGTGAATTTGTCTGACGCATCTCTTGCGTCTTTGTCATCGAAATGAAGAGACGATGATAAAAAGATATAACGGTTTCTTGAAAAAACACATCTATACAAAGTAATACCATTTGTTTTATCCCAAAGCCTATTATCGTCAATATCAGAAGATTTCCAAAGACCACTATAGTATAGAACACTAATATACGCTCGAATCTCATTTATATCGGTGAAATGATGATAAGTTTCTATTTTCTTGGTCGCTTGAAGAGAAGCACGAATAGATTCAATCTTTTTATTAGTCTGGTTTACTATGATTTCAAGCATCTCTCTAGTGAAAAGTAAATCCCAAAATTCTTCTACCGTTTTTGCTTGCAACGCTTCATTCGCTGGACCAGGTAGTAATTCAGGTTGAACATCAGAAAGTCGATCTACGAGCAAGGATAAATGTATGTAAATTTTAAAATTTGGCACCATTTCAAAGTCATGCGCGCAGTGTACCCAGGCCGTACTGCTTTCTCGCGCATGCGTGAGAATTTCACATGTGTTTAGAAAGATATAAAGATATACAAACGCATGTAAAATTCTTACACTTGCGCGATAAAGCAAAGCGGCCGGCGTACGCTGACTCTAACACGATGCTCGTTCAAATAAATACCTATAAGTATGAGAAAGCGATTGTAAACATACCTGATGTACGCTGGCAAGGAGCTCTTGTGTCCCAGGAAAAGCCATTTTTCCCTTTCAATTTCGTTGAAGGACGGCCACGTGCACGTGACTGCAATAAGCGTCGATTTGCACTTCCTTCCTCCAAATTAATATCTTCTTCTAAATCAACTTCCATTTCAGATGCAGATGAAACGGAATATTCTGAACCACTAACCTCATCATTAGTGTTGTTATTTTCAACCACTGCATCGTCGGAGTTGTCCGAGACATCGTCTTCTCGACTTTGTTCTTGTCCATCCAATAACTCCTGTCCTAGCGTTCGAGACCGCAGATTATACGCCATCTAATAAATACGAAATCGTATTGTACATGCAATAAAAAAAATTTTGGCTAGTGAGAATATTATACTTACGATGCTTGCTTTCAAACGATGACAAAACACAACACACACAAAAAATTTTTTTAATTCGATTAATAATTGTAGCTGCCACACTGGGGTCGTTCACGGCACCACTCAACTTTGCACAGCTGCCAGAGCTGTAGTAACGTTTTCTACTACTTGATTTAGGCTGGAGGGGTCGGGGGCACTCTTCAACTAACAATAGGTGGCGCTCATAGTCCATATTTGAAAAAAGCGAGAGTTTAAATTGAACTTGAATATGGCTGGGGTCAGCCTGACCTCAGTGTGGCAGCTAAGGGGTATGGTTGTCCTTTTAACCGCGATTCTTCTCGAATTCCCTATCGTGGAAACTTATTTGAATATTCCTCAGCGGTGAAAACCGCACGTCGGAAGTACAATAAATAGAATGCGTTCCCGCCAGAATGAAGACAAAATTAAATAATTTAAAACATAAAATGCGCTCTCGCGACGAGGTAGCTACCTGCAGATCACGCCTTTAGTCTAGATGTTCGTTGGTTGCTAAGATCCCATATGAACAGACGCCCTTGAGACGTCCTTGAAGACTCCACGTAGAATAACAACAGCGAGATATGACACGCAGGGTAGTTCAGTCGACAGCAAGCAGTATTATTCTTGATCAAAGCCCGACGCTACAAATCGCGCCTTGAGTTTTGTTTTTCAGCGGTTGCTGATATCCCTTATGGGTAACAATCATGAGGCGTCCTTGAAGACTCCACAATGATTGTTTAGGTAGTAACAGCGAGATTTGGCGTGCAGGGTAGTCTGGTCGTTCGTCGAGCAATATTTTTGTATTACAACTTCAAATACGCGCCTCAATGGGCCTTAATATTCTTTACCGGAAACCCGACACCCGTAAAAGGGGTCTACTAAGGAACGGTGCGTCGTCGCCACTCGTCTGGAGCGCAGTGACGAGTCGAGACAACCGATTTCATACATTAAGGCGAAGCGACCGCCCTCTCTAGTACTAGACTAGGTACCTTACTCTCTTTTCGGCGCGAAATTCAAATATGAAAAATGGTTGGTTACAATTTATAGAGAATAGTATTATGTTTTATTCCTCTCTAAATCTAAAAATGTGAATTTCATATAGAAAATGTGAATAGTAACATATTTGTTGTGAAAAATCATTTACATATTTAACATGTGAACGACTTTTCAGTTATAAAATGTTACTATTCACATTTTCAGATTTAGAGTCACTTTATGTAGAAATTATTGTTGGAGAAAAGGCTGCATAAAATCTGTAGATTTTTTTCAAAAAGTGACGGTCTGGGTTTATTTGCCAATATTGAAAAAATTACTGTCTGTAATTATGTAACATAATATATAACAAAACATTTGAATTAGTTCAGCAATTTTGTTATATAGTGTTTTGGTGTAATTTTGTGTCTTACATAGCATTCCAATTATTGTATCAATTTCAGACTTATTTTACGACGTTGAATGTAGCCGTCTCGTAACCGTTTTGTAATGAAATAGTAACTTTAATGCTAATTTTCGACTTTGGTGCTACGCAATATCATTTGACACTGATGGCTAAGCAATTATTAAACTCACTCGACAAATTGTTGCTCTTTTTTTCAGTCCAAGGGGACGAAACCATAACTTTTCTTGCCGGCACCCGTTTGAAAACGTTGCAATTTCGGCCTTATTAGGCCAAAAAGCAGTATCGCAACATGTTCGGTAAAAAATAATGCCTCAGATTTAATGTTTGTCACTCTCGCCTTCGGCTCACGTGCCATCTGGAACTCTTTTTGTTATTACCTACCACGTCACGCATACACTAATAACCACTTATCCTCAAAATAGCAACATCTATTTTCGGCTCTGGCTTCGGAACTCGTGAATTTTAACAAGTCTTCGGGAATTTACCAGACCACTGAAATAACGTCGGCACGGACGCTGACCTAATCTTCGAATATTAAACGGACATCTGGCTCGAGTCGCGTGCGACTCAAGGATTTTAATGTCGTGATTTTTGAAGCGGCTTTATTTAATTTATTTAAAGCGGGCCGTAGCAAAACGCAACATTATTGCCTTTACTTCCAATATGGCGAGATAGGATTCAACAACCTATCAAAAATCTGCGTTGTCCATTATTATTTTTTTTTACGTAAAATATAGAGTTAACAAACAGTTCCAAGAAACATAAGTGTTTTAGAATCAGTCAAAGAATGCTTGTAAATTTTTTTAGTTTTTTTTGAGATGGTTTTTTAAATTTTAGAAAAACTGCAAAATTTAAATTACCAAAAAATTGTAAAAAAAAAGAAAAAATTTAAGAGTATTTTTTTGACTTATTTGAGTTACTTTTGTTCCTAAAAATGTTGTAAATGTTGTATAAAAGAATAAATAAGTACGTTTATTCACGATTAAAGAGTTTACACACAAAAATGCCCGTAGCCGGTACGGGACTTAAGGGCGCCAGACGCGCATAATATGGAGTCGCGACACTCCAACCTAACCACGAACAGGCACGCACAATTACGGCACAACCTCGTCAGGATGGGGAAGACAAAGGGAGGGTATCTGCACCCTGTAGCCGCTCTCTTGGTCGGTCGCTATCCCACACCTCCTGCAGTTACGGCGGCCTCACACGGAATGCCCTTCCTCCTCTCCAGAGGCGCGCGCTCCGCCGATCTTCTCGCGAAGCCGCGCAGTTTGTCCGCTCGCAGCGCTGGCGTTGATCTCCACGAGCGCCAGTATAGTGTGTTGCGGGTAGTCAGCTGTGGCCTCGAAGTAGCTGTCCACGTCAGCGTTGCCTCCTGCATATTTCGTCCGAAGGAGATCGTGACAACATGTGTGCAGGACCAACATAGGAGATACGGGCACCTCTTGGCAGTTGGCTCCTTTGGTATTTCTTCAGATGTTCCGCTGCCTCCGCTTGTTAGCTGATCGGGGTACTTGGTGTATTTTCAGCGTACGAGGTCGTTTTGACTCCGCAGCAGAACAGCAACATCATCAGGAAACACTTCTGGAGCCTGTAATATGCTTTGGAGAAGGCCATCAACATGCAGCTAGCTGTATTCACGGTTTCAAATGTAGGTCAACCTAACCTCTTGATGTGTTGGTATGGTTATCCTACTCCTTGCTATTTATATGCTGTTCACCTGATATTGGCCCTTATTAGTGTTTATCTTCCTCCTTTAGGTTCGTACTTAATGGATAAATTTCCTTCTTGAATACGGTTGCCAGTAAACACCTACACAGTCTTCTTCTTGGGTTCCTTGTTAGACTCCTTCGCATCTGCTTCAAGGCTAGGCCTAATATCTAATAAGACAATTATACATTTCGGCATGAGCTTGGATGCTCATGTTAACATTGTGAAAAAAATCGGGCACTGCTCCTGTAGACGATGTCCAGGTGTCCAGGAACACCCTCAGGACGACGGGACGTCGTCTACAAGGCAGCCCACCCCGCACTTGGTCATTGAGAAAAAATCGGGCGCTGTTCTTGTAGACGATGTCCAGGTGCCCAGGAACACCCTCAGGACGACGGGACGTCGTCTTCAGGGAAGCCCACCACGATCTTGGTCATTGAGAAAAAATCGGGCGCTGTTCTTGTAGACGATGTCCAGGTGCCCAGGAACACCCTCAGGACGACGGGACGTCGTCTTCAGGGAAGCCCACCACGATCTTGGTCATTGAGAAAAAATCGGACGCTGCTCCTGAAGACGATGTCCAGGTGTCCAGGAACACCCTCAGGACGACGGGACGTCGTCTACAGGGAAGCCCACCCCGATCTTGGTCATTGAGAAAAAAATCGAAGCAGAAAAAATGTTCCTGGACCATGTTACATCATCTACAAGTATCGTAGGTCAAAGACGTGAAAAGTGGTCGAAAAAAAAAACCCTGGAATTAAGCTCCTTAATACAGGGTGTTCGAAATGTTCCGGACCCCCCACTTATAACATAAAGTAAGCATTTTGGAAAAAAATGTTAAATACAAAAGTTGTTAAGTTTTGAAGGTTGAACTAAATGATGACCTTGGATTTGTTATTGGTTATCATTTTCAAGGTCATTTAAAGGTCATCTTTAGTTTTTTAAATAGGGACCCCTATTTTTTATTTCAGATTCTGAAAGAGCACAAAATTTTACATCTGAATATGTATCCACGTTATGGCTCAAAATGACCTACAGAGGTCATTTAGTGGTTAAATGATTATTTAGTAGCAGAAAGCCAAGAAATCCCGATTATTAAGAACTTTGGGTGTATTTGACGAAAAGAAAAAAAAAATTTCGTACTTTAATACTAAAGTACATAATTTGATTTTCTAGGACGAACTTTATGGTCACTTTAAAATTGGCCTTCATTTTTAAGGTCATTTGAAAGTTATCTTCAGCTTATTAAAAAGGGACTCATTTTGTATTCCGGATTCTGGAGGAGCATTAAATTTTAGGTCTGGAGATATGTACAATATCCACGTCATGGCTCGAAATGATCTACATAGGACACTTGGGGGTTATTAATTTCAAAAGCAAAATAATCTAACCGTTTTACATGAACAGTTTTTATTGCAATAATTTTTTGCAAGGGTTACGAGTTTCTACGCATGATTCATAGCATTTTCAGGATCGTTACTTGTACCTTAGAAGATTTTGCTCACTATTCTTTTTAGGAATCAGTTCATTTATAATTGTTAATTAACAATTGTTTACTCCTATTTACTTTTCTGTTTTCAAGAGTTAAGTGAAGTTCTCTTACTTCGAAATTCAGATAATTGTATTAATTTTCAATAATTGTACTTTTAATCGTAGTGAAAAATGGCACATCTTACTGAACAAGAAAGAATATCTTTGTTGATGATGCGAGGGTGGGGTGATCAAGAGAGAGGTTACAAACAGGTACAGCGTTTATTCAATGAAACATTCAGAGTTGAAGAAAACAACCCTATTTCAAAAAGTACCGTAATTCGTACAATTAGACGTTTTGAAGAGACAGGTGATATTAAAGATCGTCCTAAATCAGGTAGATCCAAATCATCGTCTAATGATGAAAAGAGCTTAGACGTATTACAATCATTTATTGAGGACCCCCATTGCAGCATCAGACGTTGTACACAACAGCATGAAATGGGAGCTGCATCTGTGCACAAAATTTTGAAACTCAACAAATGGCATCCTTTCAAATTAAAGTTGGTACAGGAATTATCTGAAGATGATTTTGATAGAAGGGTAGAGTTTTGTGATGTAATGATGCAAATGATATCTGATGATCCTTTGCTCCTCAATAACATTGTTTTCTCTGATGAAGCCACGTTTGAGTTAAGCGGAACAGTGAACAGACATAATTGTCGATACTGGAGTAACATCAATCCACATTGGATGAGAGCGGACCACACGCAACATCCTGAAAAAGTAAATGTTTGGGCTGGCATATTTAATGGAAGAGTACTTGGCCCTTTCTTTATTGAAGGTAATTTAAATGCTGCAATGTATGAAAACATGCTTCGAGACCAAATTATACCTGCTATACGGAATTTAACGGGTGGAAATCTGGACGAAATTTACTTCCAACAGGATGGTGCTCCTGCACACTACGGTATTCATGTTCGCCGATATTTAGATGCAACATTTCATGATAGATGGATTGGGCGGAGAGGTACAATTGAATGGCCACCTCGGTCCCCAGACCTAACGCCTCTTGATTACTTCCTTTGGGGATACTTGAAGGATAAAGTTTATGTTATAAAACCACGTGACTTGGATGAATTACGCCAAAGAATCACTGATGAAATAGACTTGATACCTCAGCAAATCTTGCGAAATGTTGTTGCAGCCTTTTACAATCGGTCAGCACATTGCCAAACTGTTAATGGGCAACAATTTGAATAGTTGTTGTAAAAAGTTCCTGTCAACGACATTTTAAAAAAATTCAGTTTGGGCGAATAGTCCACTGTCTTGATTTAGTTAGCTGGGCCGCCGATAGTCCTGCCTTAGCTGACTGGGCCGCTAGTGTTCTTGTCTTAGTATGCTGGGCCGCCGATGGTCTTGCCTTAGTTGGCTGGATCACCCATGATGTTACCTTAATTAGTTGTACCTCCCGTGCCTGAGCAATAAGGCTCATTTTGATTAGACATTTTTTTATTTATCATTTTCTCCCCCGAGGTATGTAGTTGTTGGGCCTAAGGCTTATTTTGATTAGATATTTTTTTATTTATCATTTTCCCCCCCGAGGTATGTAGTTGTTGGGCCTAAGGCTTATTTTGATTAGACATTTTTTTATTTATCATTTTCTCCCCCGAGGTATGTAGTTGTTGGGCCTAAGGCTTATTTTGATTAGACATTTTTTTATTTATCATTTTCCCCCCCGAGGTATGTAGTTGTTGGGCCTAAGGCTTATTTTGATTAGACATTTTTATATTTATCATTTTCTCGCCCGAGTTATGTGGTTGTCTGGCCTAAGGCTTATTTTACGCCAGTGTCAATTACACCTTCTACAATCCTAATGCAGAATTTAGCGCTGTTGCAAAATGGAGAATTACAACTAGGAGGCTTAATTTGGAAAACTAAAGTTAACCTTCAAATGACCTTGAAAATCAAGGGCAATGTCAATTTAACGCCACCATAAAGTTTGTCTTGCAAAATCAAATTACTTTAGTATTGGTCAGATACGCTCAAAGTTCTTAATAATCGGAATTTCTTGGCTTTCTGCTACTAAATAATCATTTAACCACTAAATGACCTCTGTAGGTCATTTTGAGCCATAACGTGGATACATATCCAAATGTAAAATTTTGTGCTCTTTCAGAATCTGAAATAAAAAATAGGGGTCCCTATTTAAAAAACTGAAGATGACCTTTAAATGACCTTGAAAATGATAACCAATAACAAATCCAAGGTCATCATTTAGTTCAACCTTCAAAACTTAACAACTTTTGTATTTAACATTTTTTTCCAAAATGCTTACTTTATGTTATAAGTGGGGGGTCCGGAACATTTCGAACACCCTGTATAATAGTGGAGTGGATAGATGGATTATAAATCCTCTATTATATTAAGTAGCTTAATTCCAGTTTTTTTTTTTTCCGACGTCCCGTCGTCCTGAGGGTGTTCCTGGACACCTGGACATCGTCTACAGGAACAGCGCCCGATTTTTTTCTTAATGACCAAGATCGTGGTGGGCTTCCCTGAAGACAACGTCCCGTCGTCCTGACGGAGTTCCTGGACACCTGGACATCGTCTACAGGAACAGCCCCCAATTTTTTTTCAATGACCAAGTGCGGGGTGGGATGCCTTGTAGACGACGTCCCGTCGTCCTGACGGAGTTCCTGGACACCTGGACATCGCCTACAGGAACAGCGCCCGATTTTTTTCTTAATGACCAAGATCGTGGTGGGCTTCCCTGAAGACAACGTCCCGTCGTCCTGACGGAGTTCCTGGACACCTGGACATCGTCTACAGGAACAGCCCCCAATTTTTCTTCAATGACCAAGTGCGGGGTGGGATGCCTTGTAGACGACGTCCCGTCGTCCTGACGGAGTTCCTGGACACCTGGACATCGTCTACAGGAACAGCGCCCGATTTTTTTCTCAATGACCAAGATCGTGGTGGGCTTCCCTGAAGACGACGTCCCGTCGTCCTGGACACCTGGACATCGTCTACAGGAACAGCCCCCAATTTTTTTTTCAATGACCAAGTGCGGGGTGGGGTGCCTTGTAGACGACGACCCTTCGTCCTGACGGAGTTCCTGGACACCTGGACATCGTCTACAGGAACAGCGCCCGATTTTTTTCTCCATGACCAAGATCGTGGTGGGCTTCCCTGAAGACAACGTCCCGTCGTCCTGACGGTGTTCCTGGACACCTAGACATCATCTACAGGAACAGCGCCCGATTTTTTTCTCAATGACCAAGATCATGGTCGGCTTCTCTGAAGACGACGTCCCGTCGTCCTGACGGTGTTCCACGACACCTGGACATCGTCTACAGGAACAGCGCCCGATTTTTTTTTCAATGACCAAGATCGTGGAGGGCTTCCATGAAGACAACGTCCCGTCGTCCTGACGGTGTTCCTGGACACCTAGACATCGGTCTACAGGAACAGCGCCCGATTTTTTTCTCAATGACCAGATCGTGGTGGGCTTTCCCTGAAGACAACTCCGGTCGTCCTGAAGGAGTTCCTGGAAACGGGACATCGTCTACAGGAACATCGCCCGATTTTTTTCTCAATGAACCAAGATCTTGGTCGGCTTCTCTGAAAGAACGTCCCGTCGTCCTGACGGTGTTCCTGGACACCTGGACCATCGTCTACAGGGAACAGCGCCCGATTTTTTTTCTCCATGACCAAAGATCGTGGTTGGGCTTTCCTGAAGACAACGCCCCGTCGTCCTGACGGAGTTCCTGGAAACCTGGACATCGTCTACAGGAACAGCGCCCCGATTTTTTCTCAATGACCAAAATCGTGGTGGGCTTCCCTGAGACGATGTCTCCGTCGTCCTGACGGTGTTCCTGGACACTAGGACATCGTCCTACAAGGAACAGCGCCCGATTTTTTTCTCAATGACCAAAGATCGTGGTGGGCCTTCCCTGATGCCTGACGGTGTGTAGAGACGACGTCCCCAAGATCGTCGAAGACAACGTCCCGTCGTGACGGCGTTCCTGGAGGACATTCCAGGAACAGCCCCCAATTTTTTTTTCAATGGTGCGGGGTGGGGTGCCTTGTAGACGACGACCCTTCGGACATCGCCTACAGGAACAGCGCCCGATTTTTTTCTTAATGACCAAGATCGTGGTGGGCTTCCCTGAAGACACGTCCCGTCGTCCTGACGGAGTTCCTGGACACCTGGACATCGTCTACAGGAACAGCCCCCAATTTTTCTTCAATGACCAAGTGCGGGGTGGGATGCCTTGTAGACGACGTCCCTTCGTCCTGACGGAGTTCCTGGACACCTGGACATCGTCTACAGGAACAGCGCCCGATTTTTTTCTCAATGACCAAGATCGTGGTGGGCTTCCCTGAAGACGACGTCCCGTCGTCCTGGACACCTGGACATCGTCTACAGGAACAGCCCCCAATTTTTTTTTCAATGACCAAGTGCGGGGTGGGGTGCCTTGTAGACGACGACCCTTCGTCCTGACGGAGTTCCTGGACACCTGGACATCGTCTACAGGAACAGCGCCCGATTTTTTTCTTAATGACCAAGATCGTGGTGGGCTTCCCTGAAGACAACGTCCCGTCGTCCTGACGGAGTTCCTGGACACCTGGACATCGTCTACAGGAACAGCCCCCAATTTTTTTTCAATGACCAAGTGCGGGGTGGGATGCCTTGTAGACGACGTCCCGTCGTCCTGACGGAGTTCCTGGACACCTGGACATCGTCTACAGGAACAGCGCCCGATTTTTTTCTTAATGACCAAGATCGTGGTGGGCTTCCCTGAAGACAACGTCCCGTCGTCCTGACGGCGTTCCTGGACACCTGGACATCGTCTACAGGAACAGCCCCCAATTTTTTTTTCAATGACCAAGTGCGGGGTGGGTGCCTTGTAGACGACGTACCCGTCGTCCTGACGGAGTTCCTGGACACCTGGACATCGTCTACAGGAACAGCGCCCGATTTTTTTTTCAATGACCAAGTGCGGGGTGGGATGCCTTGTAGACGACGTCCCGTCGTCCTGAGGGTGTTCCTGGACACCTGGACATCGTCTACAGGAACAGCGCCCGATTTTTTTCTCAATGACCAAGATCGTGGTGGGCTTCCCTGAAGACGACGTCCCGTCGTCCTGACGGAGTTCCTGGACACCTGGACATCGTCTACAGGAACAGCCCCCAATTTTTTTTCAATGACCAAGTGCGGGGTGGGATGCCTTGTAGACGACGTCCCGTCGTCCTGACGGAGTTCCTGGACACCTGGACATCGTCTACAGGAACAGCGCCCGATTTTTTTCTCAATGACCAAGATCGTGGTGGGCTTCCCTGAAGACGACGTCCCGTCGTCCTGGACACCTGGACATCGTCTACAGGAACAGCCCCCAATTTTTTTTTCAATGACCAAGTGCGGGGTGGGGTGCCTTGTAGACGACGACCCTTCGTCCTGACGGAGTTCCTGGACACCTGGACATCGTCTACAGGAACAGCGCCCGATTTTTTTCTCCATGACCAAGATCGTGGTGGGCTTCCCTGAAGACAACGTCCCCGTCGTCCTGACGGTGTTTCCCTGGACACCTAGACATCATCTACAGGAACGCGCCCGATTTTTTCTCAATGACCAAGATCATGGTCGGCTTCTCTGAAGACGACGTCCCGTCGTCCTGACGGTGTTCCACGACACCTGGACATCGTCTACAGGAACAGCGCCCGATTTTTTTTTCAATGACCAAGATCGTGGAGGGCTTCCTGAAGACAACGTCCCGTCGTCCTGACGGTGTTCCTGGACACCTAGACATCGTCTACAGGAACAGCGCCCGATTTTTTCTCAATGACCAAGATCGTGGTGGGCTTCCCTGAGACAACGTCCGTCGTCCTGACGGAGTTCCTGGAAACCTGGACATCGTCTACAGTAACAGCGCCCGATTTTTTTCTCAATGACCAAGATCTTGGTCGGCTTCTCTGAAGACGACGTCCCGTCGTCCTGACGGTGTTCCTGGACACCTGGACATCGTCTACAGGAACAGCGCCCGATTTTTTTCTCCATGACCAGATCGTGGTGGGCTTTCCTGAAGACAACGCCCCGTCGTCCTGACGGAGTTCCTGGAAACCTGGACAGTCGTCTACAGGAACAGCGCCCGATTTTTTTCTCAATGACCAAAGATCGTGGTGGGCTTCCCTGAAGACGATGTCCCGTCGTCCTGACGGTGTTCCTGGACACCTAGACATCGTCTACATGAACAGCGCCCGATTTTTTTCTCAATGACCAAGATCGTTGGTGGGCTTCCTGAAGACAACGTCCCGTCGTCCTGACGGTGTTCCTGGACACCTAGACAATCGTCTACAGGAACAGCGCCCGATTTTTTTTCTCAATGACCAAGATCGTGGTGGGCTTCCCTGAAGACAACGTCCCGTCGTCCTGACGGCGGTTCCTGGACACCTGGACATCGTCTACAGGAACAGCCCCCAATTTTTTTTCAATGACCAAGTGCGGGGTGGGGTGCCTTGTAGACGACGACCCTTC
This sequence comes from Sycophila sp. Sp_5, assembly GCA_018906775.1. Taxonomy (NCBI): domain Eukaryota; kingdom Metazoa; phylum Arthropoda; class Insecta; order Hymenoptera; family Eurytomidae; genus Sycophila; species Sycophila sp. Sp_5. Next base: position 61,546 of record JACCID010000460.1, read on the forward strand.
GTCCTGACGGAGTTCCTGGACACCTGGACATCGTCTACAGGAACAGCGCCCGATTTTTTTCTCAATGACCAAGATCGTGGTGGGCTTCCCTGAAGACAACGTCCCGTCGTCCTGACGGCGTTCCTGGACACCTGGACAACTCGTCTACAGGAACAGCCCCAATTTTTTTTTCAATGACCAAGTGCGGGGGTGGGGGTTCTTGTAGACGACGCCCCGTCGTCCTGCCGGCGCTTCGGGCCCCC